>JAHWFP010024846.1:0-38331 GCA_023313725.1 Lithobius niger
CTACATTTTAAGCTATACAAATTGAAAATCGGTTCATTGGTTCGATCTCTAGGTGAGAGCAAAAGTTTTAGCCCATTTGGCTTTCCGTGTCAAGAATATTGTAGTTACGTTAAAATAGCCTGCGAAAGTCCCTAGGCCTTGTCCAGACCTACGTTTTAAGCTAAAGAACTTGAAAATCGGTTCAGTGGTTCGGTCTCCAGGTGAGGGCAAAGAGTCCCAACAACAACAACAACAACAACAACAACAACAACAACAACAACAACAACAACAAGAAATGGCTATGCTGTGGACGCCGAACGGTTTGATTGTTGTCATTAAAATGTGTAATGTGGTGAAATAGTTACGACACGACCCCAAATACCGAATTTCGTTGGTCTATGTCAATTCTGGGCGAGACTATAAGAGTTCAAAGTTTGACGTTTAACATGGAAGTTCATGCTGAGGCTTACATAAGGACCGCTACCGCGGTCCTTGATGTGCTTGTTTGTGTGGCATACACGGCGCGCAGAGAAGCCTAAAAGAATCTCTTCAGTAGCCTATATTTCATAATCGGTTATAATAATTTTTTTTTAATCGGGCTGGGTCTGCGTGAAAACCAGCGTCAGACCGCAAAGGGGGAAACATGTATTGATGCAAAGGTTTATTATAATATTTATGTTTAATTCTTTGACATTCTGTTGCCTACATTTTCATTGAACTAACAAAGTTATAAAAACGACCGCAACATAGTAGATTTCGGTTTTAGTACTACAAATAATTAGTGTGCAAATAAGCTGCAAATGAATGTTTTTAGGCTTAAAATGCCTCATCGATAAGCACACTACAGTTTATTCCACAATTAGAATGCAGCCAATCACAACCTCGCGAACAAGATGTGTAGCCGCTCAAAGAAGTAGTCCCACTTTAAAATATGATTACGAGGCAGAGATAAGTTAATGTCGTCATTTAAATTACCGTAGCTAATTACCAAAGGTCCCTGTGTCACATTTAATGTCGACATTAACGTATCTCTGTCCCGTAAGGATATTTTAAGCTGGGCCTAATTTTTTTTAAGTGGCTCTACATCTCTTTCGCAAGTTTGTGATTACAATAGGAAGTTGCAATCGTACAATCTAAAGTTGCTAAGGAAAAAACTACAAAAATGCAGTTACTGTCTGGGTAGTACTGTAAAATTGTATTATTCCTTACCCACGGAGAAAAAAACGTGTTAACGGGATCATATCGTTTAAAAAACTTGCTCGCTTAAGAGGTTTGTTCAAATAAATATCACGAGAGAGAGGAGCGGTGTTCTATTTTTGTTTTACTGTATATTTAATTGATTCCTTTAAGTCTTATCGTTTAGATTGTGAAATCGAAATCTAGACACACGCTAGTGTGTCGCGCCAAGTTAGGCAACAATCATCACAACAAACATGACATCAACTCAATTGTCGAGGTTGTCAACCATTGTAGCGCGACGCCATAGCGTCAGTGTCTAATATCCTGAAGCAGAGTTGAGCACATTTCAGGTACTTGGATAAAAATAATAATGCGTGACAAACGCTTAAATTGTGTTGAAATCGAGAGCAATGACCCACCTGACAAAAATTAACTCATGTAGGAAAGCCGGCTAAGCTGCTTTCAATGCAAAATCTGACCCTCAATAACGTTGCAAATGTGTAACTAGCTAGCTAGCTAGCACACCAAAACATTCGCCAACTTAATCGCACCGAATAATACTTTGGACGTTAAATGAAAACTTGAACATTGCTACCCAAAGTATGATGTTCTAGTTTTCATTTAACATTCGAACTATTAAGCGGTGCGATTAACTTGGCGAATGTTTTGGTGTGTTGATATCACTCTTTTGAAGGGCCGAACCATTCGGAACTTGGCGGCCCCTTTTACCAGTTTTGGTTTTTGATACGATGTTATTCTCCAAACCATATTTTCTACTATTTTTTTTTAATTTGTCTGCTCTTCTGATACGAATTTGTCACTTTCTCTTATTTTCTTTTTAAATTTAACACGGTAGTATACCGAAATAAAACTCGGCAAAAATCAAAACTTAAATTACTTATCGATGCTTACAACGACATTGAACTAGATTCCAATCATTTATCGATTTATCGATGCATCAACGTCTTGCGAGTGACTGATTAGCGCGAGGAAGGTCATCTGGCTGGCGATTTGTATTGCTTGTCAAAATTTTTAACTTTCCATCATCGTTATGTTAGTAGGACATTTTTTTCAAGTGCAACATGTTTTATAAAAACCGCCCCCACTCTATTGAATGTGCAAGGCCTGACGGATACGGGGTCATCAGGGAATACCACTAACACCCCCTTTACCCCCTCCCCCCCCACCTTCTCTCAGGGGTGGCTTCATCAATAAGCGAGGGTTCTTCAGCCCCAATAATTCAACAGCCACCTGGTTGATTCTACAGGGTAGCACGGGCCGGCTTCCCCTCACGGCTTTAATGTACCAGAGAGCAGCCGAACCGCAACAGGCAAGGGGGAACACGAACAGGGGGAAAAAATTAATAGCCTATGAGTGAAATTTTAAAAAAAATATAAAAAAGCGATAGGCTAAATTCGCATCGAAGCGTAAATTACGAAGCCAATTACTAAAGAGTGTGACCATTCTCGGGCTGGAGATCATAAAATGGATGCAACAGGGTGGATGACGTTTTTTAGAGTGCGTAATTTATTTTTCGTTCTCGTTACTGCAGCTCAATAGTTTAAAAAAACCGTAACGATGAAAGAAAAGACTGAACGAAGGGGGGGGGGGGCACTGACGAGGCCAATAAAACCCACTGGTCATGGCCAAATTAATTGGATAAATAAAATAAAAAATAACGAAGCACGGAAATTAACAGTTACATTTATGTAAAAAAAAAGTCCCCTTTAAAACTTAGTCTAGACTTTGATAAAGATTATCTAGAACAAAACGCACAAGGGTGAAAGAACCCGCCAAGTTTCAGCCAATCAAAGTAGTGATATCAGAGCCAAAATGGCTGCAACCAAGTTGCTGCATTAGTTGCCTGCATTAGTTGCCAAGCTAATCCCACCGAGAATTAGATGAAAGGTTAAATCAAAAACCTTACCATTGCTACTATCGGCAGCAATGGTCAAGTTTTTGATTTAACGTGTGAGGTAATAGTCGGTGGGATCAGCTTGGCAACTATGTAGCAACTTGGCCATTATGAGCGGAATTACTAGCCAGTAGTCAGTAGTCAGCTGAAATCAACGATCTTCACGCACTTTTATCACATTGATATAGGTTATGCATTTGATTGAAATACAACTATTGCTTGTATTGAAACTTACACAAAGACTGCCCATTTTCAACAATTTTCAAGTTGTTTCGCCGCATAGATATTTATCCTCACCATCATGAAATATGCTCAGCTCTAGTTTGTGTTAAAGTACCAAAAACTAGTTAAAAAGGGTTTAACGAGCGTTAACCACTCCTGGTCATCTGCCCGAAGCCCTAAGGCCCTAAGGCCCAAAAACTAGTGGCCATGCTACAACAATGCAGGAATTAAACAATGACTTTCTTACAATGAAGTGTGACAATTATTGAACTTGGCGGGCAGACCACTATTGTGGTCCTAGATTCCATTAGTATAATTCTGCGTTTAAGTTATTGTTTTGTAAACATATTCTTGTGTTAGGGCGCGTTTATGCACCGATGAATTTCGGGCTCACTTCCATTTACTTGATTAAATAAATCTGCTGACTGCTTCTCGCCTTTACCGGAGAATGCGGCTTTCGAGTTGTATTTACTTAGCAACCATGACAACAATATGGACGCAGATCTTCTTCTCGTGCCTCGCGATACAACGCACGATGCTTAAAACACAACAGCGTTGATTTATGACATCAAGAAAACAATTTTTACTGCAGTACAAGGACAACGGATTGATTTCTGGATGCCGGCTTCGATGGTTTGTCTTCGATTTGATAACCCCAAAATAGACGCCATGTTGGATTTTGAACTGTGCCGTCGTATGATCACTTCTATAACAATCTGTTTTTTGAGCGAGAATAGCAAATTTTGGAAATAACGTGAATTGACAACAATGTTGCAGTAATGTTTATAACCACCCAAAACCAAAACTGGCAAGAGAAGCCGCCAAGTTTACAAAAAGGGTCGGCCTTTCAAAGTAGTGATATGATTCAACCAGGGAAAGGCCGCCAAGGTTAATCCTATTAGCCAAGTTAATCGCACCTAATAATAGTTCGAAGGTTAAATGAAAACTAGAAGATTGCTTGTAGCGGTAGCAATCTTCAAGTTTTCATTTAACATCCAAAGTATTATTCGGTGCGATTAACTTGGCTAATAGGATTAACCTCGGCGGCCTTTCCCTGGTTGAATGATATCACTACTTTGAAAGGCCGGCCCTTTTTGTAAACTTGGCGGCTTCTCTTACCAGTTTTGGTTTTGGGTGTATATCACGACTTTCATAGGCCTGTGAATGCACAAAAAATCCCACGGTGTAATTGTCACCCCTGCCTTTTTTGTCTGGAGGTATTTTATTGTATGCATGTTCTCATTCATAATTTTCACAATTGCTATTGTCATTCCAAATAAATTAATAACAAGCGTAACAGTATGGTAATTGCAAGGACCTAATCAATTCCTATGGAATAAAAGATACCCTGTATCTTATTGAACCAGTAATGAGAAATTTATTCGGGTCGTGGGGCAGATAATCCATTTTGAATTCGCGTACCGTAAAAAAAAAAACGATTTGGATTTGGTGGGGAAAAAAAAACGACCGAACCTTTGCTATAGAAGATACTCCGTCTCTTAGTGAACCATTCATTCTATAATTTATTGAGGCCCCAGCCTAATGCTATGCGCCCAAACCTAAACTTATACTTATAGAAAATACACTACGCACTGAAACACCGAAACACCGTCAATTACTAGTTTTACAACGCAACACAACAATAACAACAAAACAACTCCCGTCACAGGTGAGTCACCACCTATTTGCAACAACAATGAATTCTGACTAATTATTGTGCACTTTGTTCTTTATCCGTGTTGTTATTTATAATACATTTAATTTGTTGTTTATTATTGTATTCATTTAGTAGAAACGGGAAACTAATCGTAAATAAATAACGGTTGACTAGCAAATAGCGTTCGGCGAGCGAGAAGAGCTCGTTGCGTAAATGCGCCTTTGAAACACGCTAAGTACACACAAGCGCCTTCTATACTTTGCAGTGGCTTTGGTAATATTTTTAATGAATTAAAAGTAAGGTTAGATTCAATTTCTATTGCTATCAATAATTACGCCAAGGCTTTCATCTTCGGCAAGCGTCGAGGCGCCATCTTTGTAATGCAAGAAGGACCACGTGATTCACAGCATCCTATCAGGTTGCAGCGTGCTGCGTCAAGCTGCTGATAAATAGGCTGATGTCTATTTCTACGCGCCACGCTTCAACAGTGGAAAAAACCGCATGCGCGTCGAGTGTTGTTGATGTTGCGTTGTTTCCACACGGAGCGCTCTTGTGCCGCCGCAATCGGGTCCCAAACGCGCGTTACTGACGCGCTTTAAAATGGGGAGGGGGGTGCTTATTTTGCTGCCGGTGCAACTACACCGGGCGCTACGAAAAACCGCCAAAATGCAAGCGCTCCGCGTTATCCGTCACGTGTCAAAAGCGCCCCGTGTAGATGCATCTCGTCAATTCTTATATTTTCCATGTTTATTTCTGTTTAATTTCCTTAAATAGCATAGGTTTTTTTCGAAGGTCCGGTCAGAATAACACATTAAAAAAAGCCCTTTTTCGTAGATTTCAGTCAAACACCCTGTAGTCAATATCGAACTTTAAGTTAATATACCAACTTAAAGGGATATTCCTTCTTGTCATGTTAACAGCCACGCGCTGTTTTTAATCCATGTATGGTGCCCTTCCTACCGTTTTGCGAGATTCATCATTGCAAGAATTCATAGGTTTGGGGAGGAGAATTTGTGACTGAGACCCATACTGAAACGTCTTAGATCCATTCATAATAGTTCAGTCTTAGTTTATAGAGGGCGCCATGTGTTTTATGTGGGAATTGCTACTCAGTTTTTAAGCTTAAAATTTAACGAAACTAAACGAAACTAGCTTGAGTTTAATTATTATTTAGCCTAGCTTTGTTGTAATTTAGTTTACCTTAGATTTGGGGTAACAAATTAGCAAAAATTACCAGATGGGACACGTGGCGCCCTATGAAACTCGGACTGAACTAATGGGGACGAATCTAACATGTTTCAATAGGGACTTTTTAGAGTTACAAATTCTCCTCCCAAACCCTATAAATTCTTGATCATTGTCATACTACAACGTCACTTCCGCTTGCTTCTTCACGTGACTTAGCGTTAGGCGTTCGATAAGAAAACGTCATTGAACTAACGAGGGTCACGTGACATCATGAACCCAAAAATAATCGTCATAAACCGGAAACGATGATAGGTTACGAAAGTAGAGCCAACATCTAAGTGCGCCAAACTGTAAATATGAGCAGGAAGCCCGAAAAACACTTTCCAATCATCAACAGAAAATCTCCGAGACGCCATATTTTAAAATGGATTTTTAGGAAGGGATTGATTAACTGACGATATGAATGTCGTTGGGAAGGTATGCCCCTTTAAATCCACAAATGAACAATATACATGGACAGTAAGAAATGAATCGGATGATGATTCAAAAGTTAGTCGTGGATACAAACGGACAGACGGCAGCACAGGATGAGATAAACTCCTTTTCTTCGCAAAGTGCATTACTACAAAAGAAAAAAACAGATAGCCGAAATATTAGCTTTTCAGTCTTTATTACTGACTACAATCGCTAATCCAAACGATCACACGAAGTTCATCGCAAGTTCCTCACCATCGCGTCGTGAGACAACCTCAACAGTCGAGGGCGATGTTGTAAAACCCTAATCAAACCATTGTTCTCTCCTAATTATTTCTGTTACTGGACGATGAGCCCTCCCTCAAACTCTCCCCCCTCCCCTCCTCCTAACTCCTCTTTATTTCTTTTTCTAATTCTTTCTTTCTTCCGGCATTTTCTTGTCCAACATCTTCAAGTTGAACGACCATTTTTAATTTCTTCTCATGATTTTTTGGCCATCGTGCTATTCGCCCTGTAGGGGCCATTTTTTTCCCCACAAAATTATTTCGTTCTTTCTTTCTCGTTCTTCCTGTCCGACGAAGAAAGTAATCACTAGTTAGCGTCAACCAAAACCAGATAATTAACAAACTTGACATAAACTCACTCTTCCTAATCTCTCTTAGCCTCCTCGTTAAGTAATTATTTATACATGCATACAGGTATGCGCTTCTTATTTTCAGTGGACTAACTTGTAGTTGACATGTTACGTCACACTACTCGGTGCACCTTTCGTTTATGCTTTGTACGAAGTCTGGCCCTCGTGTGGGTATTTAAAGGTCTGAAGGCCTCTCCAGACAGAAGAAAATTTCGTACGAAGCTATGCGTAACTACGTGCCTACAAGGTCAACATTGCAGCATTCGTGTGGTTGGTGTTGCGTTAAGGACGAATATTGAAGTCTTTTTTACACCATATTACGTCGGCAGCCGCGAGCAACCAGTCTGGTTAGGGCTTCACTCTTCTCCTTTCTCGTTGCTCGCTTACCTACTTAGCATTCCAATGTGAACAACCGCAGTTGCCAAATGCGAAGCCACTGTTTTTAGAACTCTTTCGCATCGTAAGATGACTTCTGGACATTTTTCTGTCTCTTTTGACGGTTATGGGATTCGTCAGGCGTTCACCAGGCTGCTAGACGATCACTCTGACCATTCGGGTTTGTTTGCTTACTTTGTTCGGGGTGGGGAAACCCTATAATGATCGCGATGGGCGTTGGGAACTATAGTTTCGCTTGGTGGCCATTTGAGATTGTAAATATGCGAAAATTGTGAAATCGAATCGTGTTTGCCGATTCCATGTCGACTGCTATCTCTGAGCAACCACAGGAGCAAAGGGCAGTTACAATCAGAGATGGAACTGACCCATGGATCGGTGGGTCAGTGGGTCAAGTGGGTCAAGACCGTTTCCCACCGACCCACGGTAATCTTACGGTAATTAGTAGTCTTACTAGTACTGTTTAAAAATTGTTCTTACTATTTCAAAAATACGTTTCCGCAGAAGGCTAAAAACCCAAATTGCATTGATTATTTGCATAGTGTATTAGTTTTTCATAGTGTATGGGATGAGTCATGGACAGTGGGTCACATTTTGTTCTTTAACGGGTGGGTCAAGTGGGTCGTCGTGGGTCAGGGCTCGAATGGGTCAGGTGGGTTATGGGTCGGAAAAAGTGTCCCACATCCATCACTGGTTAAAATGTAATCGGAAATCTCGGGTTCGATTTCCGGTCACGTCATGAAACGCAAAAATGTTGCTTGTAGAGAGGGCCGCACACTAGCTATCGCTGCAGTGCCCGGATGCTACGACGGGATCATATTCACTTGTCTTGTTAACTGTAGCTTTGTTTTAAAAACTTAAGTGAAAAAATACGTGAGTGGCCATTAATTACACCAAGTTCTTTAGGGTATTCAAGAAACGATTTACAATTACATTTTCATAAGGAGCTGAAAACCAGTGTTTTCACCAAAGCAACCCTAAATCAACCAAAAGGGGCGATATCATACAAAAACTCCATAAGAGTAAAGGGACTCATCAAGTTTTCGCCACATAAAGTAGTGATGTCAGAGCCAAAATGGCTGCCACCAAGTCCCCCCCCCCCCTCAAGTTTTCCCACCATCACCAAGTTGGCTTCGTTGCTCTGCATGCAGACAAGGAAAGTTTGCAGCTTGAAAGTGGCGTGTGGGGCAACGAAGCCAACTTGGTGATAACATGAATACTGTTATGTAAGGTGTTTTAACTTTCGTATTTTTAAATTTTTATCTGTGATGAAGGTAACGCTTCTATTATCGTGTTGATACCGAAATATAAGCTGCGTAGACTGTCGCCTTTGCTACTGGCTTACGGTTTTATTAATACACGAGTAACCGAACAACCGTCACTAAATATTATTGAGGATGACTAATGAGTATGAGGCACGACGTGACTTAAGCTGGGGATGAGGATTTGGGAAATAGAATTCAAGATAAATAGCGACTTACGACTATTGAGGCACGATCGACAGTGGAATGGAAGGATAACAATATACAATCAGTTCAGGCTTTACAGTTGTAACCATAGCAATACGAAGTGTGTCATTGTTGAACATCGAGATAGTATACGAGTTATGCATTGTTGTACAGAACAATAGACCTCTAGGGGAGGCAGACTGAACGGCAACAGACTGAACGCAAGTCCCGCTGAGGTTCAGCTTGGGAAAGGAGCTTGGCAGTGATACTGCGGCTGCAGGATGGGACCTTACATCGAGAGTTACTTCGGATACGGACGTCTACGCATTTATAAGCTCCTGATAAATTAATAGTTATACCACCCCTGGCGAACTGTATCGGATTTATCACCCAATGGGTGATATCCCAAAAAGGGATAATCCGCGAGAACTACGTCAAGATGACGTCGAAGCCACAAGTCGAGACGCCATCAAGATGTAGTTCGAGGGGATTGGTCATGTGAGGGATTTCGCCCATCGGCTTAGAAATACGATACAGTTTGCCCCGGGTGGTATAACTAATTTATCAGACGGTCCCTAACTTTCGAACTGAAAAACAAAATTGTTGGGATAGAATGGAAATTCGTCTGCATAGCTGTGTTGTTTATGCAAACTTTGCGTCGTCACGTTTGCATAATTTTGTGTTGATGCAACCAAGTTTGCGGCCGATACCATTTGTATGTCTTTTGTGTCTTGAGGGTGAGATTTTTTTTTTAAACTAAATTCAATGGACTGATGTCTATTATCTTGTAAAAAAAAAATCATAATTGATAGCAAGCCAGAATGGTGCTAAAAAAAACGCACAAAAAGCGACGTTTCGGGTCGGAAGACTACCCGTTTTCAAGCTGCACACTTCACGCAAAAGGCGAGCGTCAAAACATCAATTACAGTACAGAGGTAATTTACTTTGTTAATACTTGTTGTCGGGTGGATTACCGCTGTAGTGTAATTGATGTTTTGACGCTCGCCTTTTGCGTGAAGTGTGCAGCTTGAAAACGGGTAGTCTTCCAACCCGAAACGTCACTTTTTGTGTGTTTTCTGGCTTGCTATTATTTTATTACTGTATTGTTACTTTTACCTTTGTCTATTCTGTTGTTGCACACAACGGAAACTTCATCATGTAAACATAACGTCGTTAACTCGCAGTCACGTCATGTGATATCACCGCATTTTACCGTGCATGGCATCCATCCACCACAATTTAGTGTGTCGATATGAATATCATGCACTGTATAAAGTGTGGTGGAGTATGGGATATAACGCTGATCGTTTTTAGCATTGTGAAAGTTAGGGACCGCGCGATTTATGCTTTACTACGGGGATTTTGTCCAGCTTCAACTATTCCTAGAACAGAACTTACTTCGTTTGTTGAACCTAGCAACCCTAACCTCATCACGTAGAAAACATCGTTAACTCAAAAATAAAACATAAAAAAAAAATTACTGAAAAATAAGCCAATGACAAACGAGTCTTGCCTGCGTTGGTCCTGGTAGTTTCGGGTTTCAATCTCTTCTGGAATTCCTATTGTTTTCCATAATTCGGTTTCGGTTTCCAAGCCGGCCACTTCGTTAGTTTAATGAGCACTTAAAATGCACAAAATGCACGTTGGCCGATTTGGTCCAGGTTTTAAAATAATTATTTAAAAAGGCATCATGACTGATGGCGTGGTGTTCAAAGCTGAGAAATGCACGCACTTGTGCACTCAAATCACTTTACAACCAGGAGCCGTAATTAAAATACTCTAAATAATATATGATGAAGAGAGAAGGAATGATGGCGGTCAGTGCTCTGCTACACCAACCTCAAACAATCTCGCCTTCCTTCCCTGCTTCCAGTTTCAGTTTCATTAAAGGGGAAGTAGAATAGTGAAAACGTGTAGGCTTATTATGTATTGGTCGAGCGAACGAAACGAGTGGGGTCCAGTATTAGAATGAATTAGGTTTTTTTTTTTTTGTGTGCGTGTTCAATTGTCGGATTGAGAAACGAAATTCGGCAGCTTATAAGGATTTTGTTCCGATTTGTATTAAATTTTGTGTGAACGTAGCTTTGGTGTCAATGGTATACCTCGGGAATCGGGAGGTGAAGGGGAGGGGGGGGGGGAGTGACCAAGACCCGTAGTTGAAAGTGAAATTTGAAAAAATAGACAAACAAGACATTTATTGCCATTGGAAAAATGTTGAAAATTGGCTCTTTAAACGTTCCAGAAGCTTTGCTGAATGTTGTAGTGAAGCTGGAATGATTTCTGTGCATTCCCACAGAGCAAAACTGAGCAACTGGAGGTAGTCAGGCACCCTGTTCGTTCTTCTAGTATGTCGACTGACGAAAATCCATCTTAATTTTCTTAGTGTACTCGTGTCACCATTAGCACTATCTATCTTTCCGTCTAATTTTATTCACCCCCTTGTTGTTGTTACCTCTTTCAGTGCGTCTGCAGCCATAAAGATACATCTCTATTGACTTCAACATATTTGCTCATGATGGATGGCGTCTTGCCTATCTCTGAAATTGCTATACTCGAGTCCCGCAAACAAGAGACACCTTGGCGATACCTTAATGGCTTTGCTTATCCGATCCGTTTGTAGCTTTTGTTTCCAACCTTGCTTTACACCTTTGCTAAATGGAGAAAGGCAGGGTAGTGAAAGAAAAGGGTTTGTGGGAAGGTGTGGTCAAGGACCCATCAGCGACCCGTCCGGAGGCTGAGAAGACAGGTTCTTGGAGTGGCCACAAGTCAGGTCCAGCCGTTGTTTGTTGTCCCCAGTAGCCGTATAGAGGGAACAAAGCGGCGCTCAACTCCCTTCCATCATCATCCCTTCCCCTCACCCCCTGTGTGGGATTTTCACCGTCTCTGACGCCCCGAACGCCCCCCCCACCCAACCCACCCCGGCCTTCCTTTCTTTGGTCATTACGAGAAACTAACAGAAGTGTCGCTAGAACATTTATGGAATGAAGCTGAGCGTATAAATTTTCATCTAGCGGGAAGATAATAATTCAAAATCGAAAAAAAATTGCGTAGAGGCTACCGGGTTACAACCTACACACACAACATCAGTAGCAAATTTATCTTCAAGATTTTTTGTCCAGTCACTAGTACATTCAGGTAGATTAGCAATGTAGGATTTTCTCTTAGCCAAACCATGCTGGTTGGGGTTAAAGCAACATAGGAGACTAATTAGTGTGTAATTATTAACACTAGTTATATGAACCACCTTTACGAATATAGGTACAACATTGGCCATTTTTCATCCTTGGGTGCTTTACTAGAGGTAAAAGATTTGCTAAAAATGCAAGCAATGGGTATTGATAACGAAAATGCGCAATTCTTAAGCACAGTTACACAAATGAGATTAGGTCCAGGTTCCTTCCCTGGGTCATGGCATTTTAATCTTGCTTGATCCACTTCTGAACTGAAATATGTTTGGATAAAGGATCAGAAGTTCCTTTCTAGGAAAGTTCATCACTGTTTCCCCTGTCAATAAACTTTGCAGTGATTTCCAAAGAGTTCATCAATGTCAGTATGGGCGTTCCCTTCACCATCACGGATGCAATCAATTTTGTGTTTGGTGGAGATATAGCTGTAGAGAGCTTTTGGGATGTGCTTTGAATCCTCCAAGAGTTTTAGTTCGTATTTACTTTTGTCCTCTTAATCTCTTCGGTAACATTCTTCCTGTCAGAGACACATTTACTCAATTTCTAATGGGGGGGGTCAAGTCTATAATTTTCCCTTAATCTAATCTTACGGTGGATAGTGAGCTTGATGTTGCTGTTCAACCAACCAGGTTTGTTTTTCATTCTGCCGTTGTCAACAGCAGAGAGAGCAAGGTTCCGGACATTAGTTTCTATGACATCCCATGCATCACCCTTTTTTGTCGTGATAAGTTCATCACTCCAGTCAATGGATCCTGGGATATCATCAGCATTTCGAAAGTTGTATTGTTTTCCAGCAGAAGTATTGTTAGCACCCCAGAGTCCAAAATAGCCCGATATGATCTCTTCTGCCAAGGGGGTGAGAAGGGCAAACACTTGATAAATAATGGTGGCTGTTTGTGATCATCAAGTCCAAGCTGTCAGGGGGTTGTCCTTGTCTGTAAAGTCCGAAAGTCAATCAGTTGGTCCAGCCCGTAGTCCAGCAGTTAAGCTCACAAATTCGGTAGAGGGAATTGAGTGGCATTTGTCCTATAGAGAAGTTGTTTCCAGTTTACATCTCTAAGTTCACATCTTAAGACACTACTGTAAGAAACAATTCATCATCAGTATAAGCTTCTATGCTACTTCTAATACAGTGCAAGAACGGATCATATCAAGTGTGGTCCAGATTAATGTCACTTTTTTGCAGCATGCATCATCCAGCAGCCAGCGAGAAGGGCTGTGAAATGAGATTCTGCAAAACGGGATTCTGCCAAACGGGACATGACCCTTCGAACTATTACTCGATATCACGACTTCAAACGGCCAAAAAGCTTGGCGAAAATCCTTGACAATTTTTGTTTTGGGAGGTTTATTTATCTAAAAACTGTTGCTCATGCAGAAACTTATGCCTTATGTTTATTGTTAGTAACGTGCTATGCGAAGCAAAGCAAATGAGCTTATTATCTTGTACAGGTGTCGATCTGTCTATCTCTCTGTATGCACGATAATTTATGAAGTCATTATCCCATTCATTTTAAATTTTTCATACAGATGCTCTGTATACCTTATTGGTGGATATTTTAAGTTCGTAAATCAATAAAATTGTTAAGGAGTTTTTCAAATACGTATGCAAAATTATTGAAACGTAAAATAACCAAGGAAATTATTCAGAAACTACAATTAAAAGACAACACATTAAAGTCACGTACAAAATCATGTCTTTCATTAACACTAAGGTTGAGACTGAGAACATTCATTCAAACAGTACCTAAACCATATGATTATTCACAACATTTCCGACCTTTTCATTAATTTTAAAAAGTGAAAGTAGACGTATAAAGGATTGCTGATTTGCGATGTACTAACTGGGGGTTGCAGGACGCAAGGAAAGGGCAAGGCGATAATTAAACGTGTCATTAATTGCCCAATTTGTAGTCTACAACGATCACGGCTGGCCGAACAATGTTGCCCTTTCTCAGCTGGAAGCACAACCATTAACGAAAGCAAGACTCGGGTTCGTTGCCTTTCTGGAATTAGTCTATTTCTATCAACGTAGTTCCGTCTACGACGCAAAGGCTTAAGGCTTGAAGGAAGCGGATAGGCAGGGGCGCCTCTAAGACAAAATATTGAGGGGGAGGGAGCAGGGAGTGAGAGGTAAAATTTCTGACTGGAACCCCAATCTTTTAGTACGAAAAATTTGAGGATTTTTTTCTTTTTGGGGTTAACTCGCCTTTATTCGTAGTTTCGTCAACCTCGTATTATTCCAACAATGGAGGTCCATTCTCCCAACTCGGCCTTTTTATCTTTGGCCCTGATTGCAGAGAAAATAAATCTCAGAGCCGTTGAAAGGGACTGTCCGTACGCATGGATGCCAGGGGCACCGATCTAAAGGGGGCGCTGAAACCAGTGGCCAGTACGCCGCTGGTCTCAGCACCCCCTTTAGATCGGTGCCCCTGGCATCCATGAATACGGACATTCCCTTCCAATGGCTCTAAGGTTTCCCGTGGGGACAGTATAGTGCCTCCGAATGCCTGTCGGTGGCCTACTGAATTTTTTCATGATTGATTTCCATGAAACGCCACAAGAGAGGGGCTAAATGGTCCTCCCAGTATGCCCCTGGCTGAGATACGCCAAATTTAATTAATTAAAACATGGGCTCATAGAAAAACAATAGGAAAACAATTAACACTTCAACGGCAGTTTTAGTTTGGTCGAACGTATTTATTAGGTTTTTAGTTTATTTCATTCTTGCTGATATGCGTGGCTGCTTTCATTTTTATTTATTACTAGAGGAAGGCCGTGCTATGCACGGGGCCGGTCACATTTCCCGGGACATTTTCCCGACGACTTGTCAGATTGACCGACCACTCATGCCTGGCTCCTTTTTGGCTGCAGGTAGAGTGGGATAGTGCGTCCCGGGACATTTTCCCGACGACTTGTCAGATTGACCGACCACTCATGGCTGGCTCCTTTTTGGCTGCAGGTAGAGTGGGAGAGCGCATTTTCAATGCGGGCGCGAGGAGGGGAGAAGTGGTTTTCCTTTAGGCTTTCCATTTAGCCGGCCTCCGATATTATAATAAAGATTCTAGACAGAACGTTAGTTTACAGCCGTACGAATGACAGTACAGTTAAAGCGAAGTAGTACGGCTTCTGGTGTACTCGCTGTTCACTGAAGTTTATTCAATTCAAAAATTACACAGGAAAACGGAGAAAATCATAATTTTGGCAAATTTTAAATGAACAGCCGAATGTTTCTCGGTGCTGTTGTGACAAAGTTGGGAGAGGCGTATCGAAGACTAAATATTGAGGGGGGGGGGGCGTTGTAAGGCTGAAATTTCTTACGTATAGCTCCCCGATTTTATCTTAAAAACTGAATATCTTTCATTATTTGCAATTTCTCTCTCTGTACACCCTCCCGTTTTTGGTGGTTTCGTTCCGCATCCAGTTATTTCCGACTCAGAATTTAGGTTGCCCCCCCCCCCCCCACTGCCCCATATTTTCGGCCTTGGGGCTCGACGCTACATCTCGCCATGGCCGCTAAGCAGACAAGAACCTTGTAAGTTCTTGGAAAGAAGTCTTTCTGAGCACTCCAATTCGTAAGAGTGCCTGAGATGGGCGAGGGTGGGTGGTGTGGGTTAGCCAGCCTGCATACTTTTTTTTTTTATATCTGTGTCCCAAGCTGAAGCAAAACAGCCTTATTCGTTACAGTAGTAAAATGATTACATTTTTTCAATCGCTTTAAAAATAATGCATTTGCTGTTGTACCTCCATCCTCCGATTAAATAAAAAAAAAAAACGATCCAACATCTTTATAAAATGAAGCCAACTTCTTACCACTTAAAAATTTGACGTGTATATTGTTTTTAAGTCGACTCGTGCATAGTTCTTCTTAGGATAACCGACATACTTTAGTCGTGGAACAGTAATAATTGTCGTAAAACACCTTTATGCACTTACGATTCAGTTCCAATAAGCCATATTACAGACTGGCTGCATGGCGTTGCAGGATGGCGTACCAAAGACGTCAAAATCGATCGACAAACAAAACGCCAACCATATGATTGAGGCAATTTTGACACTGTCTGGTTAGGGCTGTAACGTGACTTGGAATCAAACCACAAACCCTTAAAACAAATCATTGCCGTTTTTACCACTTTGCCAGTTGGTCTACTGAATGTTTTAGAGATGCGCGGTGCGTAGCCGAGCAAAGGAGCTTTTCATCCTGTTCTGGTGTCGATCTGTCTGTCTGTACGATAACTTTCAAACCCGTTATTCGAATCAGTTCAGAATCTTCCACGGGCGTTCTGTGTGCCCTGCGTATTCGTGGAGTTAAGTTGGTAAGTCATTAAAATTGGCCAAGGGTTTGAAGGGATTTTAAAAAAAAATCAAAATTATCCGTATATCATTTTCAGGGGAATGAATTAATAATTAAATATACAACTACAATCCTGTCACATAAAACAGTACCATAGTAGTATGCGTCGCGTCTTTCAAAAATGTAAGACCAAACCAAACCAGCTGCTCGCGGCTACAGATCGAAACGGGATGGTGTAAGAAAGACGTCAAAATCGGTCAATTATCGCAACACCGATCATATATACGCTTGCAGCAATTTTGATCTTGCAGGCACGTAGTAACGCGTCGCTTCGCATCAAATGTTTTTCTGTAGTGGAGCACTCAAGTATTTAAGTTCGCCAATTTTGACTTTGTAGGCAAGTAAAAACGCATAGCGTCGCATCGCATCTCATGACAATTTCTTGAGTCTAGTTTAGGGCTTAAATACTTAATGGTGAAAGAGAATTATGGAGAAATGATGGACAAATGGTCCAAGACCAAGATCGGACAATTTCACCTCGTACGCCAAACACCCGAGTGATCATTTTTATTTTATACCACACGCCATGGCTGTTTGCTGTAACGTGCATATCACATGACTGGGCTAGTCCAATCAGATGGCCAAACAGCCGTTGTTCTCGTTCGTCATTGGCTGACTCATGGTGACGTCACGGCAAACAGCCATTGTGCATGGTTTAGTTTGGAATACAAGATGGTCAGCAGAGGAGTTTGTCTCCACGATAACTTTTGAGCACACAGTTAGATTCAATTCAAAGTTTTTTATTTTCCTAGATACCTTTATTTGTGAATTTAGGTTCGTATAAATCATTAAAACTGGTCAGGGGGTTTCGAGAATTTTGACACCCAAATATCAAAATTAATCAGGCATCGTTAGCCCGACATTACTTCGAATAATTATTTGGAGAAATGAGTCATAAATTAATGTACAGTTATTGGACACTGAATTTTGAACACTTCAAATGTTGTACTGAATTCTGCATACGGATTAACCGTTCCTGGTAAATGCCAAGGTTCGTGTAAACATCTTTCCATTGTTGAAATAGAACAACGTTGCATTGTTGGCGCACGTTTCTAAGCTATAAATAGTTCGAATGAGGCAAAGGGTTCAAAGGGTTTTTGCTCGCGAATGAAGCAAGTTTCTCGCGTAACAATGCTAAATCGTAACAATAGAGTTTTCGTCCAGGAAAAGCGCTGCATCAATGTTTGTGAGGCAAGGAAGTGTTCAAAATTCATTGTCTAAAGACGCGTTTACGCAGCGACTCGCCTTTACATTCTCGCGGCTAGAACTCGATCGCGATGGCAAAGGTGACATTGCCATGGTAACAACGCTAAATGGATTAGGTAAATCCGACATCGTTTGAGTAAATACTTGCAGTCTTATAATCCGTTCCAATAATATAAAGAATTCTTCATGACGAAACATTTTCCCCAAACGCTTCTGAACTCACGTTATTTGCTGTTTTCGTTGCGAGGCGGTAGACATAAAACCGCCGCCATGTTGGAATTTGAGGTGATTTTTAGCCTCTAGCTGCGAGAATGCGAAAGCGAGTGGTTGTGTAAACGTGCCCTAATACTGTACAACTATAAGCACATCCATAAACATGACAGGTCACGTCTTTCAGTTAGGACACGTTTAGGGCGCGTTTATGCATTCTCACATCTAGAAACTAGAAATAATCAGAAATTCCAACATGGCGGCGATTACAACTCTCCCGGTTCGCAACGAAAACAGTCAATAATGTGAGTTTAAAGCGACCCGGAAAATTATTTCGTCAGAAGGAATTCTTATCTTATTGTCACAGATTACAAGACTGCAAAGCATTTGTTCAAACGATGTTCGATAAGCTAATCCAAGTAATGTTGTTACTATGGCAACGACACCTCTGCTTCGCGGTTAAATTCTAGCTGCCAGAATGCAAAAGCAAGTAGTTGTTGCATAAACGCGCCCTCTTGCAATCTCGCAGCCAGAAGCCAGAAATCACCTGAAATGCAACATGACGGCGATTTTAGCTCTGCCGGCTCGCAATGAAAACAGTCAATGATGTGAGTTCAGAAGCGACAGCGAAAATTATTTCATCTGGAAAAATTTTCTTTATCTTTTATTGTCGTCACGGAATGTGGCCCTTTAAGCCCAAACCAGACTGGCTGCAAGGCGTCGCAGGATGGTTTACAGAAGACGTCAAATTCGGTCAATAAACGCCACATTCACTACACAAACGCGCCCGTAATGGTTGAAGCTTATTCACACACACATTCAATTAATACACCAAACTTATGATTGCACGGTTGGATGGGGTGAGGGGGGGGGGGGGGGGAGATAAGGTAATATGCGGAGTGAGGCAGTTTCGCACGAGGGGGGAAGGGTCACACCATTTGTGACGCCACTTTTACAATCAGTTTAAAAATGGTCCAAAAAATTTCGAAAATTAAACATTTTTCCGAATTATTGCCCTGTTTATAGGTAATACGAGGGGAAGAGTGTCGGGGAGTTGGGGGGGGGGGGGTCGAGGGGCTCGAAGTTGTTATATCACCATCTCGTGCGGTTACAATGACAATGTAACAAGGCAAGGAAAGAACCGGGATTGAAAAAGGTAAATATTGTCTGCCGTCATTTGTGTGCGGACCCTAGTGAACTGGTATAGTCATTGCACGGTTCAAGCACAACATTTTGTTTTAATGAAAGTGTAAAAAAAAGTTATAATACGGTAATGTATAAACGTAAGCAGAAATGCATAACAATTAATTTTTTTTTTCTAAAGTTTAGAAATAAACTTCAGTAAAAAAATTTAAGTTTTATGCATTTCTAGGTTGTCCATGTGCCCAGTAGGCCACTTTTTAATGCCCTTAGGTTAGCTGCCAATTATTTTTATAAATTAGATAGATATTGTCAAACTAAATACAGAAAACGATAATGTAAGTTTTCAATAAATAATAAGGCCTTAATCCCCTAGTTCACCACCTATTTTTACGGTGGATACGATATTTGCTTCTATTACCGAACATCCTCCACAAGGCGGGGGTGGGGGAAATCTACGAAACTGCATGAATTCGCCAATGCCGGTCTTTTTCGTGTCCACCGAATATAAAAGGTCATGCAATAACGGAATTGGAAGTGCTTACCCATGTGGGGAGTCGATTGGTTACCACGCGTTACCACGTTAGTAGTCGACCCCAATGTTACACAATCCATTCACACCTGATATAGGGGTGCCGATGCTAAATATATCGATATTGCCAAAGTCGATAGTATTTTTTTTATAATTTCTACCATCGTCCCATGTCAGCCCCCCGAAAAAAAATTCACTGTTTAATTGACAAGGTCAAGCTATGAGCTACTCAATCGGCAAATAAAATAAAGAACTCGTGTCTGCAGGAACGCGAGTGCACCTTGCATTCTTTTGCCCCTCACTCACTTTCTCCAGGTGTTTTGTTTTACTTTATTTTTTTTTCAAGCTCGCGTGGGAGTAACTTAAGTTTCTTAATTTCTCTTTGGTTCCGAGCTTAAGGTCGAAAGTGGCTGCCCCTCCAGAAGCTATTGGGCGACAACCTTTTGTTTATGATGTGGTAATTAAAATAATATCGCCGCGACCAATAGCACGAATAGAGAGAGAAGGTTGAGAGCAGGGTGGAGGGGAGGGGAAGATGGGGCAGGGAAGGGAGGGGAGGGGTGAGGTTGAAAGCAACGCTAGGTAGGTAGGGAAGCCGAGGATGATGATGATTGCAAAGCGCATGCGCTGCATCGCCCGGGGGCACGTGCTCGACAAGCGCGTTGAGCTGCCTGCCTTGCTCTGGCATTCGCTCCTAGAAGAGCGGAGAACGCAGCTCAAATCTGTGCGTAGCCTACTATTATACTGTGGCTCGGCTGAGAACTTCACTCGTATTTTTGTGTTGTTACCAAGGGAGTGGACTCGTCCTACCATGTAAAAGGTCACTCCGTTGTGCATTTTACAGCTGGGAACGTCGTGCCGTGAAAGTGGACCGTCCCCACAAACCTTGACCCCCGTGGATTTGGATATTTAAATTTGTGCAAAACAGCGTGCGACAACCTGGTGTGTGCGTGCGTGTTGATGTTGTGATACTGTGCGACAATTTACTGGATTATTTACGGTGATGGTGGATTTAGGGCATTTTTTATTTTTTTCGGGTTGATGGTGGTGATGTTAGAGCGATGCGGCGGTTTTATCGTTGTTCCGTGTCGATTTTATCACGGTCCGACGTTATCGTAGTTGGACTGCCGCCGCCGCCGACGTAAAGGTTTTTTTTTTTTTTATTATTTTTTATATTTTGATTCTGTTTTTAATTTTTAACGTCAGCGGGATTTTATGCCGGTTGTGGCCAGCAAACGGTCGGCAATGTTGTCGGTTTCCGTCCCTCACCGCACGTGCGCCAGCGCCGAACTAAGTTTTACGCGGCCCCCCTTCTTTTTACTTCTGCTACTCCTCCTATTTCTTATGCCGGCCGGTGGTGGACGGAGCCTGGCCTCGGCCTCGGGCGCATTTGAAGTCCAAATCCTCGGCATGCAAAACTCCCTGGGCCGCCTCGCCGATGGAACGTGTTGTGCCGGCCATCAGCAACAACAACAACAACAACCATCAACAACATCGAACAACGGTGATGACAACAATTATAACAAGAGTGGTTCGAAGAAAGAACCCTGTCCCACACAATGTGCCACATTTTTCCGCGTGTGCCTAAAGGAGTACCAAGAGGAGGTGTCTACCAAGGGCCCATGTACTTTTGGGAATACGTCCAGCCCCGTGCTCGGCCCCAATTCCTTTACTCTAGCTGATCCGTCCAAATACAGCGCCAAATTAGTAGTGCCTTTCACCTTCCGATGGACGGTAAGAGAAAGTTAATTAGCTCAGTCTGTGTTGTGTTTACATTTGGAATGATTTTAAAATATTCTCCCTTGATTGCAGCTCGTTGCGTAGGAGGGGAAGGAAACATTAAACCTTAACTTGAAAAGTTGACAGTGTATTCTAAAGAGATGGAAAGCACTATTTTTTGGAGTGTTTACGTGAATCGTAGCACTTGATATTTAGATATTTAGCAAACGGAGCCGAAAAAAGGGGGGGGGGGTGTTGGTGATAACCCCTCAATCATGGACTTGTAAACTATCAAACACGCCCCAACCAATCATTCGGAAACCAATCATTCGGCACCAATCATTCGGCAATCATTCCCGTTTGACTTCAACGGGAGGTGGACATATAGCAAAAGAAAAATGTTCCTCAGCGGAACAAAAAAAAAAACTTCAGTTCCCCGCTCCCCCCAATTTTGTCTTCGACCCGCCCCTATTGGAAAATTGTTAACATCGCGCGCTACAATTTATGTAAACACTCCAAAAATCGGTTTGTCTGGTTTAAAAGGTTGATTTGGGCAGCAAGCCTACAGAAAAAAAAATTTGAGTTATAGCATCCCTGCATCAAAAGTGAATCGAACACCAGTCCATTAAAAACCACAAAAATCAGCCTGAGAATTGCAACGTAAAACCTGGTTTATCCTTGTAGAGGAGCAGTGGAATCTTCTGAAAAATGCCTTTTGATTAAGGTCGTTCGCTTTTACAATTTTATATAGATATTTAATAATTTTACTTCCCCTTTATTGCTGAATCCTTTCCTATTCGTCCCTTGATTTTTAGGGGACCTGAGGATTGCGACAGGTTAATTTTAAAGTTACGTCTAAAAACAAATTTGGGGGGGGAGGGGGTGAAATTTAATACATTCATTTTAGAAGCTACTTTCATAAGAGATAGTCCACCACCTAGACAGCAAAGAAGTGCAAGGAGTATCCAGATACGTGTAGCAAGTAGCTGATACTACGTGGATGAAGGCCCAATTTGTAAACTAAACTATCACAAAATATGACTAACTTTACTAAGTCATTCTGTAAAGTGCGAGAGTTTCTGAATTGACGACAACAGTATGTGATGCACATTTAAAATTAGCCTGTCGAGTATAGTAGACTTTTTAAATAGCCTACAAGATTACCCGGAATCGAAGTACCCAAGTACCAAATTATCACGGTTGCAATGCAAGCCGTATTTTAAAAGTACTCCAGTTTCTCTGTGTTTATGGTCCGTCGATCCTATTACCTTCGCTAATAGGATCGACGGACACTGGCTTGGCCCATCATCCCACTTAAAATGTCTGCAACATTTTGGCTACTTAGGTTTGACGCTACGTTGCAAAACCGCTACATGCAGTGCAGCCAACATTTAGAAAAGTTTACAAGCTCCCTTCAGAGCAGCTAGTGTCGTAATTCTGCGCATGTACAGAATTGGCGTAATCTGTTACTTCCATTATCAGTATAGAACCAAGTTGCTGTAAATAATGTAAAGGTAGTAAGCCATCAGTGTCAAGATTTTCGGGAGGGCTTACTTTCCGATTTACCCGTATTTTTGCATCTATGCTGCGAGTACGTAATACTTATAGAAGTGGTTTCGTAGCTAAATCGACGTTCCGATTCCTAACTTGTACTGAAGACTCGGTGATTGGCAAGGGAAGAATTATGGGCCCTTGTTGACTTTAATTTTATTTGCCGGGGAATGACTTTCATAACATCGCGGTGGAAGGGTAACTCGTTGGGAGTCAGTGCCAAATCGATGATGGACAAAAATGACTTAAATACCCTTTGTTACATGCTTATCCGAGGTTCATTTCAATTGCTGTTTCCATTGAAATGTTCAAAGATGTCACCCGCAATGTTTATGTAATAAATCCTCTCGGGTCGGAGGGGGAGGGGGGGGGGGTAAGAGCTCTGGTCATTGCTGGAAAATCTTTGAAGCTTTCAAGTCATCTTACCAAAGAAATTTTAAGGATCATACCAGACTTATCACTTAACGGTTATTAATGACTTTTTAGTTAAAAAAAAAATAGAATAAATTTTTTTTGACGCAAGACATAGGGATTGGAACACCTGTGTTCTTTACCATTGGTCACGTGGTATTGCTAATTACTTTTATTCCTGACGGTTCCTTTAACTTTTTTAAATTTTTCATTCACCGTTCAGTCAGATTTTGCGTTAGTTGCGATATCGTCGAGCAGTGTAATCTGGGCCTGATTTGCGATGATAAGGGTTACGTGTTAAAGATGACTGATGACAATACGCTAAAAGCACTACTCATTCACCGAATATAAAGCGTACATTAGATTTCGAAGATTTACAAGTTTGTCCACATTTTCAAAGGCAGCTCCTTCTGGGGGACAGTCGCAATAGTGTTGCGGTTCGTTGTTTTTACCCCCCCCCCCCCCCCCCCCCCTTTTTTTTTTTTTTTTTACTTTATTGCCTCTGAATATAAAGACGCATTCTTAAATCTTCGAAATGTAAGGTACTACCGTACCTTGATTTTTATACGTTGTCTGCATAGTGCTTTAGTGTTTCATCAACCATAAATTCATTTTGTTCAACCAATCATTAAAAATATAACTGCCAACAGCAGCCTCCTTGACACAGCAGAGCAGTTTTTCGTGAACACTAACCTCTCAAATCGACAAATCCTTAAGACGTCTTTTTATATAACGGTTTGTCAGGAGCTGTGATAACAGCAGGAATCGGTGCTCCGGAGGCCAATACAAGATGATGTGTAATTATTCCCCGTGGTCTAAATAAAATTCACTTTTATCAGAAAGGCTATAGAAGTGTGGTCGCTGCGGCAACCGTCTAATGGTCGTCGCTGTATTGATAATAGTATAACCGGTAATGTTTCTGTGCACAGTCTAGCTGAATGCGTATCGACTATTTTTTGATAATCACTCACGAGTTGCATTCTGAAGAAGCGCCTATAGCTTAATATCGACAATTTTTTAATAATCATTCGTTACCTTCCGAAATGAGAAAAAAAAACGAGCACTTGCATTTTGTGTTTTCGTCCGTTTAGGAATGACAGGGCTGCCAGTCCTCCTACATTTCCTATTTTTTTTTTTGTAGGGATCTTATAAAGCTCCTAAAAATCGTGATAGGTTCTTATATTTTTCTGTTCCAACCGGAAATATTGCCCCGTTTGTGGGTGTTTCTTTGCTGCGATAATTATTTGGATCTGAAAAGACAAACATCAATCTTCCCCCTCCGTGGCGCTAAAGCATGGTACGAAAATGGAATGTGAATTATAGTTGAGCAGCCAATCAAGGATGTATAGACCGTGTATGTGCACTCAAACATGCTTTTCTTAATTTATATCATTGTATTATAGGACAGCAACAAACATTGAAAGGCTACGATAACCCACTGCATCCAGGCTCATTATTCTATACAAACCTCCTATAAATTTTTTTTGATTTTCCTATAAAGCACCTATTTTTTAGCAAAAAAATTCCTCATTTCCTATTTTTTATCCGTTGAAGTATAGGCTGGGAGCCGTGGAATGAGCAAGTGAGTGATAAGTTAAAGGCACAGGAAATAGGCCCGAATGGGATTTGCAACGGTAAACAAGATGGAGGGAGCAAGGCGAAAAAATTATCGATAATTCCATAATGTGGTCAATGAGTGATTTTACAACTGCAATTTAGGTGTTTGCGCGAACGAACGTTCGATTCGTACGTAAACTATTTTTTACTCCATTCCCGACAGTGAGTAATAAATACTTCACCGAAAATATTTACTGTTTGAGATGGATGAAAAGTGGATTTTGCACTTAAACTGCGTAAGAACTTAAAGTCGGCTTGTGATTGCATGACCTGTGTTCGTTTCCTAACTTCACGATGACACGTACATTTTTTTTAGTCCTAGATGGCCCCTCACACTGGCTTTCGTTGCAGTCCCCGGTTGATGATATGCAGCTTTTTTTGTTTCTTTGCGACATTATATAACCAAACGAAATAATCAGGGTTGATTTTTTTTAAACTTTTATTTTCAAGTGTCCTACATCGTTTACGTTTTACTTCCTTTGTTTTGTGTGCAAATTAGCAAACTGCATAATCCACGTAAAGATAAAAAGTGACGGTCACATGGGTATGGGAGGGAGCGTTTACTTCTCCGTATCCGTTCCAAATACATCAATTTTAGAAATCAAGATTAATTAAGAGTTCGTTACTCGGTTTCACGGTAAAAAAAAAAAAAAAAGACTTGCTTAAAAAAATAACGATAAAGTCAGAAAACAAGGTAGGAAGGGCGATTACAGCAGTGATCGCTTAGCTCCACAGCTTCTATAAATCAGGTAACAATACTCCAATATCTGTAATGGTTTGATTACCAAATTACTCAAACTGGTGCAAACACTGATTTGTCTTGTTAGCCGCATCTTTTTGGTTGACTCTTAGTGGTTTCCGCCGGTTTTTTTTTTCTTCGTAACTTTTCAGTTGGATTTTTTTTAACGCGCATTTTGTTCCAAACCTTACATGTTCTGCTGGTCTCAGGTTGTCTTTAGTAGCTATTAATAGGTGTGTCATTCTGGCCTGAGTAAAGGCCGGAATTGTTTAAGTACGATTGCAAATAACCTGTGTTGACGCTCCCTTTCTTTCATTTCTTCCGTCCCCTATTACTAATATCAGCGTTTACAGTCTGTACAGAAACTTGAAAACACTATTTGAAGTACGCAAAAAAATTTAAAATTGAAATGTGAAATCTAACCGTCATTCGACAAAAAAAATATATTCGAGACAAAAAATAACTGCATTTTCTAGCACAGACATGGAGTCGATTTTGACAGCAAAATTGGTCTCGTGGATTTTTTTTGTGACAATTTGTGTTGCCGGTCTTCTTGTTTGTAAGAAAAACCATGTCGCAAAACTTGAGTTGCGTAGGAAACAACAAACTGCAAGCAGAAAATATGAGTCACCTTTTAAATAAACAAATTTCCGGCTTGGTCTTTCATCCATGGTGAGCGCTCCTCAACCGAAAATTAAAAACCAAAACTTGCGTATAAAGTAATTCCTCATTCTTATAAAGTGATTTCTCATTCACAAATACATTTTATAAAATCATGTTCGGCTGCGAATTCCAGTGGTACTGAATAATTTTTCTATCATCAGCCACACCACCAAACCTCACTCACGTTTATTAGCACGAGCAACCCATCAGAAGAGTTGCCGTATTCCAAATAAGTTCTTCCGTTGAAAGTGCAAATTGTTTTAAACTACAGATTACGAGTTGGTTGCTTGGTTGTTTAGAACGAATGCGCTAAGTGGTCGTTTGATTCGCGTATTTTTCTCCGGGTTCCCCCCCCCCCCCCCCCCACCTCCCCCGATCTTCCCCACACATTCCCCCCGAGAACAAACAAATCGCAAAAGACGGGAGAAACGAACGTTCTTTCGCCGCCTCGACTTTCCTTCTTCGTGTTGCCATGCTTTACGATTGTCACTAGTTAGAGTCCGTCAAAAACCACACGCCATCTAAAAACTTTAGTGTCAAATGACACGTATCAAATACGCAACATGATGTAAATTTCCCTAACGTATGCCCAACTTTGTGTTCATTCTATCTAAGCGATTAACGAGATCCTTTTAACGTGCCTAAAAATTGCAGTTTTGTTTTTAAGCAGCGCTAAGTATAGTTACGAAGAAAGCTCGCTCAGTTTGAGCAGAGTACACAGACGAGGAAACGGGCTAAGAAATAGGGACTGCTTCGTTTTGTCAATGTTGTCCAGCGGGGAGGGGGCGGAGAAGGCAAAGTCAGGCCTAACAAGAAGCGCGTAATTCTAGACGTTGGTATGCAGGCTGACCGACCAGGTATAGGCTCTATAGGTATGAAAAGCAAAGAAATAGCCAGGTGTTGACATCCTATACGCCCACGACAGGACCCCCACCCACGCACCACGACTGGTATGCCTTGAGGGAGGAAAATAACAGTGCTTGCTTTAGGCGAGCAATAACCACGATCGGAAGGTGACAACAATGCCACGCCTTGGGCGGATGTCACGCTTGCCCGGCTCCACCTCAACCCCAAAATCAAAGAAAAGGAAGTTAAGAAAAACAAACTGAAACAAACGATGTTTCACACGTGACGAGGGGGGTGATGATGCCTCGTCAGTGCCATATAGGCGTGTTTGCACAAGCGTCACAACGGTACACTGACTAACACTAATGCTGCGCCCTAATAGTTTGTGTATACGGATCTCTTATTGAACATGGCGCAAGCAAGGGGGGGGGGGGGGCCCGCATTGTTCCGTAAAACGTTCAAAAATGTTGTAGGCTAAACGTTAATTCTGCTGTTCGGATTTTTTGCCCGCGTTAAAAAAAAACTATGCGCACATATTGTCAATGTGAAGATAGGTAGGTCTCCTAATGTGGACTTCTTTAACACGTACATTTTGAAATTTGTTAATTTCACTGCATTTGTGAGATGTTTGTCTTGTCAAAACTAATTTCGGATCGAAAATTGGCTTCATAAATCAGCTGCTGCCTCATGCTAGAATAATGTCGGTTTCGCCGTTCTTAAGCAACCAAAATCTCACCCACTAGGCTACAAACGTTTAAATTAAACGAGGTAGGAGAAGATACTACAAAACTGGATGCAAACTACTTTGCTTCTTGCAGCATTTTTGTTTGATTACTGCTTGCTTATTTTTTCATTGTTTCAGATAGGAACCACTAAAATGGTGGCCTCAAAGTAGCACGACCGTTTCTTGTCTAGATTCAATCCTGGCCTCAGCCACCTCCCTCTCTCCCGACGAGAGAGGGCCGTGTCGTGTCTCGTGCTCATGTCGATTGTGGCATGTCAAAGATCATGGGTCTTGTGCCTGCATTCCTCCAGCTAAATTTCCCCTCTCGTCGTCGCGTCGTGGAGCATGGAACGAGATTTGGGATCGGCTCCCTAAAAATAAACGCCACTGAAATTATTAAAGTGGCACTATCACTGATTGAACGTCTTCAGAATCTGTCAGCAGCGCTATCTAGTACTTGCTTGCATCAAGCGACGGAATGCACGACACCATTTCTTTTAACAAAACAAACAAGTCACGAGCTTCCTTAATTATTAAGGGAAAATTTGGTACGTCCTCGTGCACCTGGTAGCGATCTCTGATGGTTAATGATTTCACTGCCGCTAGATGATGCCGTGGTATTTTTTGTTAGCTTTTCAATCGAGTGCCACTTTAATGTTCAGATACTTAACGAAGCTGCATTCCTGCAGCAGGCTATTTTGTCCAAACACGTTCAATCATAATCTACTGTAGGCTAGGCCTACTATACTGACCGGCGCTATGGTTGGATGTGAGTCCGTGTCGTGAAAATTGCTGACGCAATCGAAACTCTGGAGGATCAGTTACCAACATTATTTTTCTTAAGCATATAGGTTTTTGGATATGTCTTTCACTTTATAAACCCATTTTCTACGTCGCTCTAAGGACTGCTTTCCTTTGATTGGTTGAGACGAGTGCGCTTAAAGTCACGAAGCTAGGGCGTAACCTGTCACTTCCTTAAAACGAAGTCAAAAGCCCTGCTAGTTGTTGAATGGGGACGTGGGAATAGAGGGGTTTGGTTGATGGGGGATTAGATAAACGCGACGCTACATCGACTTAGCAGAAATCCCCGTGTACCCGTTGTCGTTTTAACTCACTCCAACTTGAAGCATCTCTCTCGTAACGCGACGTCAGTTCAAGTCGACGTAAGGTAAAGCGACTTAAGAAACCTCCGTGTGCCCTCGGTCACAGACTGAAATAACGTCGATTCGCTAGTCATAGTCCAGAATTCTTTAGCAACACTCGTTTTCTGGGAATGGCTCAAATTATTCTGTGTCATCGTTAGCTCATTGTGTTTTTTTTTTTTTTTTAATTATTTATCAACTTCGGACACGGAGTGGGACTTGAAGTCTGGCTTATCGTAGTCTGGCTTATCGTCTGAATAGCAACCATACCGAAATGAAGACATTTCTTAGTGAGATCTAGAAAGACTTGAAGCTACAACAGCTGGAAATATCTGTGTTTCAGCACTTTGCAGTCAAGAGTTCCGTGCTACGGTCGTTTTCAATTCCTTATTGCTTAGCTGCCACCGAAAAGCTGTTCTGAAGATTTATTTTTTTCTTTCTTTACGGTGTTGTTATAAAGTTGAGGCCATGCACGTCGCTAATTCGCATTAGACTGCCATCTTGACTTTTTCCCATTGCCAAGGTTGTGCGAATTGCTATAGGCCAAATCTGTGCCTCACAAAGTTTGTATTCAGGCAGCAAGAGCCTCGTAAATACCTTGGCTGATGCTTGAGTTCTTCTCGTTTTAAAATATAGGGAAAACAGGGTAGTTAGCGGCACGGTTTGTTATACCATCTGGAGGGAAAGACCGGTGCCGACCAATACTACGATGCATTTTTGTGTTACCACCAGTGGAGTTGTTTCTAGTTGGTGAAATTTAGTTTATGGAATTGAAAATGGGAAGAGAACGTTTTCGGTCGCACGATGTACTTGTCGACCGTTTGATGCGCACTCAGCGTTAGCTATGAGCACCGGAAGGAGAGAGAGGAACAATCTTGATACGTAAATCCCATCGAAAATCTTTTACATGCCGCAATCGACATGAGCACCAGGGCCCTTCTATTCCCGAAAATGCCAGGGGTGGCTGAGACCGGACTCGAACCCGGGACCTCTGGCATATGATACGATCATGCTTACCATCACGAGTTCTTAGTCAATACCCACTCATGGGCAAAACGTGGGTACCAACATTCGAGTGAGAGGAAGTTGTTGTCGAAGGAAGTCAGACGTCCGAAGGTCTATTAATTGACTTCGTCTGTCTGCCCAGGCGATTTCCTTCAAATCACTTACTAATTAGGACAAAACGTTGTATGTATTTAGGGCTACACAGGTCTGGGTGTCTTTTCCGAATACAGGAACAAGGAAATAAAATGCATACACGGCCATAATAAGACGAGGGTCGGGTTGCTCGTCAAACACAAACCTGAAATAAAAGGCGATTTTGACAGAATCGTTGGCCACGTGGTGTGCAAACATGGCAACGACTACGTCAAAATCGCGTCATATTCGAGATTCGTGTTTGACGAGCAACTCGACCCAGGTCTTATCATGGCCGTGTATGCATTTTATTTCCATATGTTCCTGTATTCGGAAAAGACTGAAACTTTCAGCAGCACCCAGGCCTGTGTAGCCCTAAATACATGCAACGTTTTGTCCTAATTTGTAAGTGGTTTGAAAGAAATCGCCTGGGCAACCAGACGAAGTCAAATAATAGACCTCCGGGCGTTTGACTTTCTTCGACAACAACTTCCTCTCACTCGAATGTTGGTACCCATGTTTTGGCCATGCGCGGGTATTGACTAAGAACTCGTGAGGATGGGGTTAGGGATTGGAAACTCGTGCAAACTTACAGATAGTACAAGTTGCCAAACAAATACTATAAATTCGTTGTGAGTCCCTACACAATATCACTGTCGGCGTTACCGCGGCAACAACGCTACCTGGATAGCTATGTAAGACAACGTTTGATGAAATGCGTGCAGTCGTATCCAAAGGTGACAATAAGATTAAGAAGTCCTTCCAAATAAACAATTTTTCCACTTGCTTCTGAACTCTTCATTGCTGATTGTTTCTGTTGGCGAATCGGCAGAGCTAAAACCGACTCCCATGTTGAAATATAACAATATTTTTAGCTTCTGCTGAAAGATTCGAGTTGCGAAATAATTGCACAAATGACCCTCGAAACTAATAAGTTACAGTGATGAGTCGGAAGTGAGCCGTCACCTAGATTAACGTTCTAAAAACTTGTAGCTCTACACAGTAGCTTGTGCAGTACACATAGGACGAATGTTGACGATTTTCTAATTTTTTTCCTCTAAAATTATTCGAAAAATAGGACCCTATGTTTCACTACCGGTATTTAATCTTTCAATTTTCTTTAATGCAGAAAAGTGGTCCCTTATTTTAACTTTTTTTTTTAAGTTCAGAGAAAAGTTTAACGAAATTTCCGTTCGCGTGTTTTTCACGTGTCTTGTTTGTCTTTGTTGTTGTGCTTTTGTTTTGCTTGGAACCAAAGGGAGCCACAAATGATGTTGTGTTAGGAATGAGGAATTGTTGGCCCGAGGGGTGAAAGTGGGCTTGGTTGAGCGATGATGGCGACTCCTGGCTCCATTCCCTTTTTCTTCACTATCTTAGGGGATTCTTTGCAACTTCAATCTTTTTTTATCTGGACCAGCCATCTTGATTTGCGATATCTTCTGTGTTCCAACCGACCTAGCCTTGTTGTGTACTACTATCGCTCTATCCTAGTCTTTTTTTTCTCTCTTTCTACTGCCCAGGAGCGAAACGGACTGACTCCTTGATGACGTCATGTTGCATTTTAACTAAAACAGGAGTTTGACGTGAGACTGGGAAAAAATGGGCGTAGAATGCGCATAAAAACGCGTTATAATTGTGTACGTGTAATGTTTTAAGGTTCAAATAGTAACAGTGAGTGGCTACAGGGCCGGAGCTAGGAATTTTTCGACCCGATCCAATTTATCTGGCAATTTCGCACCCCATCTTATTTACCGGATAGTATTTCTCCCTTAAAGTTGACTGAACAATTTTTTGCCCCTATTTTATTGATCAGGCCATATTTCGCCGCATAGATTTTTTTTTTTTTTTTAATTCTGTTAATGTCTCGTCTGGGCTGTTTACTTGATGGCTCCTGGCAACACTTGTATGCTATACGTAAAGGCCATTTGGTCTCAATGATTCTGGCTTGGGAGTACTTTATCTAGTCTGTCTTGGCTATAAGCAAAGAGCTCGTGCAGCCTAGTAATGTTTTCTGCGTCAAAAATAATTAAGGTTTTTTTTATAACCCATTCTAAGTTCGATCTCAAGCTTAAAGAATTTCTTAGGCGAATGAGTGAATGTCGTAAAATCGTTACGTTTTGTTGTATAAATAAGTTTGGCGAAGTTGCCTTTGCCGAAAATGTCGACCCTTAATCTGATTTTTCGAAGAGCAATCTACCCCCCCCCCCTCTCGCCATGGTTGCAGTAATAAACAATAAAAGAGGATGGCCAAACTACTGTTTGTTAAGGGATTTTCTTGTTGATTGATTGGATTTGGATTTGGGCGATTACCAGCCGATCGATTAGTTGTTCTCCGTTTGTTTGATGCGCACGAGGAGACAGACGCTTAAAAGTGACTCGCAGAGAGAACTTGGCTGGCGTTATAGCTTTGTAAAACTGGGCTAAAATTATTTTTATAACTATTTTAAAGTGCTAAACTGAGCAGGTTAGTCAGCAGTTTTATCGGAAAGTAGTTATTCTTAACAGGGAAGAAATTCATGGAGAGATGGCTCTGACGACGGGAACGTCTAAGCAGTGTTGAGAAAAATCCTTTACTTCATCTCAAGTAAAGTCAATAATAAAGCTTTCCGAATCTCAGCTATTTAAGTGTACGATTTTCCCCGTTTTCACTTGTCTGCTTACCTAGCAGCCCCTTCGTTTGGCAGTTTGGCTTTCCTGCTCATCATGTGGAAGGTATTCGGCTGCCTGCACCTGTATTTATGGATAGGGTGAATCGGGCGCCTGAATAGGTGAACATAGGGATAAAGGGACGGAGGATGAAGGGCGGGAGAAAGGGAGGGGTGAAGGTGGAGGGATGAACAACCCTCCAACAGTTTTTTTTTTTAGATGAAAAGATGTGGTTTGACTTTGATGTTAGGGAAGCGATGGTTTAATCCAAGCCTGGCAGGACGGCACCCAGATTTATATGAAACAAATTTTTCCCCCATTTTTTTTTTCTACAACTGCCATGAGTCGGACGCGATAACGCCAAAAGGATTTTTGGAGGAAGGTATTGCCACCTATGCGACAGACTTTTAAAACCATGATTTAATATAAAACTTTGTGAAAGCATATTATTTTGATATTATTTAACGTTTTTTACGTGATTAAATTTAAAGTATAGGGTAAAACAAAAAATGAAAGCTTGCCATGAATTAAACTGTAGACAGCATTAAGGCTCCGGTTAACATTACCGCAGCTTATTGGCTTATGAACCACGGCATGCTGGTCAGCAGATGAACATTCGTAAAGAATACGTGCCAAAAAAAAGTGTTTTTCGACTAGTTAAACTGGGCGTGGAAATGGCTGCAGAATCACATCCCTCGGAAAATGAAATCGTTGGAAACTATTTTTTTTTTTAAACACCCAATTCATTTAATTAACTTTTCGTCATCTGTAGCAAAATAATGGTGGTATAGATGCTCATTCACTCTTACTAGACATTTTAGAAGTAGTTTAACAAACCTGGTGATTCCGATCGTGTCACGTACCCAGAATCTGTCCAGAATAGCTCCCATAGCTGCTTGAGGCTTTGACTGCTTGACTAAGCTCGACCACCTCTCAGCCACTTCATCGTTTCTCCATCATAAATGTTTCTATAATTCCGTTTTAACTTGTACAATAATTTGTCCTTCTGTCGGTGGTTCGACGGTCTACTGCAATTTTCCACTCAAATCGAAGCATTCTGGGAAGTTAGGCTACTTCCTGACATAGGCGTATATGCAGACTTTCAAGGGGGAGGGAGTGACCATCGGCAAAATTTCCAACCCTCGAAACAGTATTACGATCCTTGAAAAACCTATGTTTTTAATGTTTGTTTTCATTTATTTTAAGTTTTTCTTTATAATTCTTTATCAACCTAAAATTAAAAGATGGGATGGTGGTGGTCAAGGGGGGGTACGTGTCCCAAGTGATTCAAGTGGACGCCCTTGCTCCCTGACTAAAATCTTGTTTTATTTATGTTCTTTCTTTTATCGACAATCTGTACTTTTAACTTGGATCACTGATTCTGGAGAGGACAAACATGTTTAAAAGCCTTTCGCTCCATTCGTCGGCGGTGCATTTGTTAGATGGAGCGTATTTTAGCCATATAATAAGACCGAGTGTGTGCGTGCGTGTGTGTCTAGCAGTATGTGGCTGACCCCAGGCCTATAAGGTCTACGAGCATGAGCGTGAACCGGCCGATCCGCTCGCGCTACTACTATCTTGCCCTGCATGCTAATATGGCGGGCGGCTGTGCGTTTCCCACGGCCTACCTCACTAGACGGGCTTCCAAGCCCCACATCGGGGGAGAGAGAGAGGAACGCAGCTTTGCTTACCTGGCTGGCCCGTTGTTTAAAGAGCCAGCGTAGTCGGGGCGGTGGCTGCTTGTTGTCTCATTTGCTTGCGTATACGGTTCAGGGCGGAATTAAGGGTGAATTTAAGTATCAAATTCTCACGATTCAGAAGCGAGTTGCGACACAACGTCTATGGGCAAGGGGAGAAAAGAAGACCTTATAGTTGCGACGCTATACAGAGAGATGACGAAAGTGTTGTTCTCGTGGTAACGCCCAGCTACGTGTGACGTCGTTGGGTTATCGTGTAGTCTTATCGATACGTGACTAAGAGATTGAAAGCAGAGATGGAAAACAACAATTGTGCTGTTTCTCCTCAACTACGATTGTTGGCTGTTTCGTTACGACCAGACAAGCCAAAATTGGCTCAGTATCGAAACTTCAGAGAAACTTGCTGCTACAAGAAAGCGAGGTGCTAACGCTATAGCAAAATACACTGTGACGACACTGCACGTTGCCAGCTCAGCCTCCGCACGAATTGTGTAAACTCATTCTGTACGTATTTTGACTCAAGTACGCATTTTGCGAGTACACAATTTCTTTTTCTGTATTGTCTGAGTTGGTACACAGTGATATATACTACCAGTGCGCATCAACTTCTTCACAGTGTAGGTTAGGTTCATCCTGTAAATGTATGGGTAGGGTGTGAAGCTATCAACATGCACTTCTCCGTTGTTTTGGTCATGGAACACTTTTCTTTCTAAATAGGGCGGGAGGGGGGGGGGTGAGAGGTAGCCTTCCTGGGATTGTTCTTTCCGTGTGAGGTATACAGGGCATTTAACGGGACTAAATAGAGAGGCAGTCAGTGAAGGGCTGTTTACAGTGAGTCTCGTCACAGGGGTGAAACTTAAAGGGGCCTGTTCACCATTTCGATTGCATTGCCCATATTCTAAACACAGCATCCACGTTCTAGATTCTCCATCATCCAATAGGCAGATGTGGGTCACGTGATCTCGTTTTGCTTTACCCCTGTTTTCTTTATATTGCTCGAAGATTCTACGGTGCTGCATCATGGAGTTGAGAAGGTGAAAAGGCTCCTTTAAGTGCTTGCAGATATTTTACAGTACTGTACTAGATCCGAGATTATTTTACCCGGTCATGAATTAAGTTTACGGACACATTTCCCGGGACATTTTTCCGGCACTCTTCCCGACGACTTGTCAGATTGATCGACCACTCATGCCTGCCTCCTGTTTCCATGCAGGTAGAGTGGGAGAGTGCATTTTTAATGCGGGTGCGAGGAGGGGAGAAGTGGTTTTCCTTTTAGCCGGTTTCCAAGATTATTATAAAGACTAGAGGAAGCCCGCTACGCTTGGCTTGTGTTAGATGCACTATTCTGGATGTTTCACCGAATTAAGTTTCTTCACTCCCATTTTCGCGCACACTCAACGAAACCCAAACCAAAATGTGTATTAAACCTAAACCCAAATATATTCCACCTAAATCCAAATGCCTAAAGTTAATGTACTCGGTGCAGAATACTTCTAGAGTTTGATTTTACCGTTTAGATTTATTTTTCCGCTACTCCGTTTTGAAGTAGACTGTTAATTCCCATCAAGGCACGCTGCATGTGAGGATGAGGCGTTCTCTGACGAATTTTGATCCGCATTCCTACCTTGTTTTACGACAAGGAAATCTTACGATGAAAATGGGATTTTTTTTTGTTGTTGTTCCCGAACTGAAATGCCTATGCACGCAGATCATAACACGATCCATCCTCGTTGTTACGACTGATAATGTGCAAGAAAAACTGATGAAATTTTAAGTATGTGTTGCAGATTAAAGTGAGACTTTATCACACTGGATTTCTGTACTGTATAGACCGTTGATTACTTTATTGGTAATAATTTCTTTAGTTGCGAATTTTAGATTTTGTTTTGGCCACTTCGATTTGAGGAGTTAATGGCTGCTATTAGAAAAACTGAAAATAAAAGCAACCCAACTTTAAAAGCCCGCATTCTGAAACTTACCAAGGAAGACTTCAAATTGTTAGGACTCTTCCTGTTAGTTTTTTGAAGCGGAGCGAACGAAACGAACGTAACTCCTAATTATCCAGTGACTTATTGGGGTAGTTTCTTTGTAATAACATCAAGCCAAAACTTCTGATCCACCACCTTTGTTGGTACCCCTCCGCAACTAGTTTAGGGAGTCCTACCGTCCGCTTTCGAGCTAGATTCGCTACTGTGTAGAATTCACCTGGTGATTCGATTTGGTTTGCATTAACCCTGCATTAACCCTGGCTGTTTTCTGGCACTTCTCGTCCCGGACGAGAGGTGCCAGAAAACAGCCAGGGTTAACTCGTCCGCCTATGCAAACGAGATGAGAACCCGTGAGTTTCTGTCTCAGTCGATCTTTACGGTATGTTGCTAGGACCAAGAGCGAGATAGTTGGTTTGGCTAGGACTGATGAATTTGCAATTGGGTTGCGCGTTACACACAACATGTAGGTATCGCGCATCGTAGGTTTCTTCAGACTTTACGAGAAAAAAACGGGACAGCTAGCTAAGCGGTTTTAAAGTGTTACATTATTAAATCCCTTCTGGTTGTTCTGACGGAGCGACGACTTGTTGCATTCCAGGCCCTGCGTCTCTCTATCTATCTCGCCTCTGACCTTCAAGTTGGACGACATGAAGACAAAGCAGGGCGGTTTTGACAGTCAGTCGCTTTCCGCTTGGTTTGCTCTTCAGGTAAGATGGAAAGAGAGAAGAAGAAGAAGAGAGGTTGGCCGCCCACCCGCCTACACCTCCCACCATCTTAGATCGAGGAGTATTGCTTAACCCGGTTAGGCACTTTCGAAATCTGCTTTCAATACCCTGGATATACTTAAGCTGAGAGATTTAAAAAAAAAATGATAATACAGTGGTGGTGGTGGTGACTGCATGGGTGATTAGAACACCTTGGTTGGTTAAAGGGTTACTCGCTCGTTTTTACAATTCGGCTACTTACCGTCTCACATATCTTAAAGTGGCACTATCACCGATTGAAAGCAGACGAAATCTGACAACATCTAGCGCTGTGTAGTACCGTCTAACATTTGCTTGCACCAAGCGAAGGAATGCATAACGGCACTTCTTTTAACGAAACAAACATTGCAAGCACAATAAAGCTTGATTCTAACTGGTTTTAAAAATGCAGATATGTGTTTGTAGGTGAACCGGCTCCAGCTTTGAACCTAAAGCATTTTAGAAGGAGAAAGTCCCCAGTCAAGGGGAGTGGTAAACCCCGATATTGGAATTGGGAGGTGTCGGACCATGAGTGTCCGAAGGAATGATCGGAAGAGATCCATTGCTGCTGAAAAAATTGGGTCGACGGCAGTCTGGCAGGGCCTTCAACAGTTCTTTCTTTCTATAGTTAGTTATTATAGTTACTTTCTGTTAGAGTTACCTAGCTGATTCGGTTTCTTGAGGCAGCCACACTGAGCTCTGCCACCTCTCCGCTAACTCGGCCGACATAGTTAACTCAGGATGATGCATCTCGTCCCTCGCAGCGGAAGAACTTGATGTGGTAGCCTCATATAAAATGGAGTCTATCCGCCGCTTACCTCCAGTCTGGTCGTAATATTATTGGGAGGTATTAAGCTTTCTCCAGCTGCTTTGCACCGCCCCGCAGCAAGATTCACTACTGTCGAAAACGTTTCCCCAGATTAAAAAAAGTGTGATACCAATCCCGTTGTAAGATAAAGTAAGTATCTGGAAATAAACTGTCGCCCTCCCCC
>JAHWFP010024846.1:46608-71936 GCA_023313725.1 Lithobius niger
CAGTCATACATTTGCAGTCATACATTTTTTGCAGTCATACATTTTTTGCAGTCATACATTTGCAGTCATACATTTTTTGCAGTCATACATTTTTTGCAGTCATACATTTGCAGTCATACATTTGCAGTCATACATTTGCAGTCATACATTTGCAGTCATACATTTGCAGTCATACATTTTTTGCAGTCATACATTTTTTGCAGGTGACCACATCATTTCATCTTTCTGTTTGATGTTCTTCAGTTTCATTTTTTTTTTTTTTTTATTTCTACATTTAGACGGTCGCGCTAACAACAAGATTCTAATAGGCCTTAAACCAGTTCCTAGAAGTTCATATACAAATCCTGTAAAAAGTTTACTTTCCCGTGACTGGATAGCATACATTTTTTTCTAGAAAAGCCCTGGACTTTCTATTGCCATTTTATTTGTCACGTTGTTACGTATTATCAGCAAGACTGGGAAAATCAATGAAATGAACAAGTTGTTTTTCCGTCAGCAGGCAATTTTACTCTTGGATGTCAGTTTTGGGGCTGACTGCCTAATTAAGCATATATTCACTGAGTTTTCGAGGTATTTGTTTTGCTGTATTAAAACTTGGCAAAACAAATTTACACAAATTTGAAATACGAATCACTTCCAAGAGAAGTCTGGTGGAAATCCTGGAATAGTCGAAAATCCAGGTTTTTTTTTTTTATATATATATATTTTTTTTTATTCAAGTTCTGCGTAAATCCTGTTACGATCGTTGTAAGTACTCAACCATCTCCGTATTTCCGTACATCCTCGTATATATCTTTTGTAAAATGTTCATACTTTTAAGCAAATATAGCAGAACCGTCTCGTGAGTTGTAAAGATAGGAAAATAAAAGCATTTGCAACGTTTACACACACGTTTGAACTAATGTTGCAAAACTGAGTCGTACATGAAAGCCAATATGGAGGGAGGCACCTTTAAATATGAGCTTTAGTTCTTTGCCGCGAATGGGGATACATTTTCCGCTATTAAAGTTCCCCCTTTTTGAAGTAACGTTTGACTTTTCCATGATTTCTGATTGGCTGACGCTGACCGCGTGACGGGCAATTCAGAAGCGCTATCGGGGCTGGCCCTTGGCCATCGTCGGCCGGGCGTTCACTGCCTACGTCTAATGACTGGTTACGAAACATGGGACTAAGCAAGCCGTGCGCCGGGGGGGTGGATGGGCGGCGGTCCCACTCCAACCCACAGCTTGTACGTCGACGAGAAGCAGGCCAGACGGGCGTGGGCCTAGAACTGCTGCTGAAGTTGCCTACGTCTTTAATTTGTTGGCAGACTTCTTGTTAGACGTTCGTCGTTGCTAAGGTAACACTTTGTGAAGCCAGAGAGGAACAGCTTGTAATGCCGGCTACAGTGCTAGGCAGGTCTTAAAGGCAGGTGTAGAACGTCTTAAATAACGAATTGGTTAGAAACAGCCCTAGTCCAGTACAAGCCCACATTTCAAGTGATCCTGTGTTCAAAAAACCTTAACGTGATTCAGAGTATCAATAATTAAGTCCTCTGTGGATTCTTTATGTCTCCATGCTTAGGGTGCCCGTTGATTCCTTGTGGTGGCTTTTGGGAACCTCTGTCTATATGGCCTACCCGTGGAATAGTTTCTGTAGTGACTTGGTTGCGTCCACTTTGATGGTAATAAGGTCCAATTTATCGGCTTTGAGTTGCTTGATGGCACGATTCCTATGGTTGCTTCGCCGAATGCAACTGCATCCCAATGACGCCTTAATGGACCACGTAGCACCTTTAATTTTTAGGGTGGATAGCCAGTTGATTTTGCTAAAATTAGGACTAGGTGTTTGGTTCTAACCTCGACATTTGATCGTATTAATAAGGATGCTTGCTTTATTTAAAAAAAAAAAAGATGCTTCATAAATTCTGTGTTGTCTTTTAGTGGAGTTAAGTTTTGATCACTGACGTGACGCTACCAAAACCAAACTCTTCCTCCCAAACAGTGGAAGGTAGCTTTTTCAAATTGCCCTCCAGACATCCACCGAGCACTGCGGACTACAGATCCCTGTGTTAGTCGAATTAAACATGTCTACCTCAAATTCAAACACAGGAAGTACGGTCGTTCACTTAGTGCATCTCCACAGGAGAAATTCCATTTGTTACGAACAACTCATGCTGTAGGTAGCTTCATTTAATAAGTTTGGATTGGCTTGGCTTTGCTTAGCAACAGGTGGGCGCAGCCACGTTGACCTCCAAGATGAGAAAAGACAAGGGAAATTGAAGCGGAAAGAAAGAAAGAAAGGGAAAGGAGAAAGGGAAATTTCTCATCGTTAGTACTACTTCTCCGTCTGTGGTCCTCCTGGCGGGGCGGAGGCGCATCAGAGCGTGTTGGGTCCCACGGTTTGGTCGCCTCTTCCTGTGATCGACTGCCTTGTCTTCCCCTCTTTTCGTCATATAATGGATTTATCATCCGCCATTAGGTTTGCTTTCTGCCTCTCTCTACAGTCAATCGCCTCCTTCTCATTCCTTTTACCGACCAACCGTGATTCAGCTGTTGGTTTGGGGTCGATGCTGCAATTTATCTATTTGCTTGAAGGTTTTAATTTTTTCGTTTTGGGGTGAATTGTGAGGATTCTAAACGCAGCCATCCAAGTGCCTGTGGAAGAAGCATGCTGATTTTTCTTCTGTTTTTTTTTTTTTTTGGTATTTGTATTTGTTGACTGGCCCTTGAATTAAAGGGCGTACGTTTGCTTGCAGAAACGTGAGTTTGAACACCAAACGTTTGTTTGCGCATGATCTTACGGATTGAGGTTCTGTGCTGAATTGGTAATTGTGCTGCCTGTCAACACCAAAGGCACAACAATGAACAATGTTAGTTTTCTTTCTCCACAAAACTGTCACACACTTTCTGCTTTGGAAAGCGACGCAAGTCTAAATTTGAGTAGGTGTCCAACATATTCTTCGGTTTTGGTTTGCCTATCCAGATGCTTTCAAGCAGAATGTCACGAAACTCTTTCCTCTACTGACGTTTTGGGGTACCACAAGACTGTGACCATTAAAAAAAATTAACGACTTGTTAGATAAAGGATGGAATTATCCTTGCAGGCATTTTCTTTCCCCCCTTACCTTCCTTTCTCCTCTCTGAAAATTGCGAAAATTAACAAAGCTTATGGTTAGTGATATCAGCACTAGGAAGAAGATGATAATATCGGGACTATTGACATGTGCTTCAAGAAAACATGGTAGGATGCCTTGGACACAGCATGGTTGAAAAGCACTATCCCAGAAGGTTAAAAAATATAAGGCCTACTTTTAGCCAAGCAATGAGAGCCAATTACCGTTAAAAAGTGGAAAGAACGAATTTCTTTCCATTGTCGTGTCCTTCCGTGCAAAAGCATGTTTTCAAGTCCAGTCTTGTTACATATTTCTTTCGAAAAATGGGCTTCTTTTATTTTTCCTTCTTTTAGTGGCTCCTTGTTCGCAGTTGACTCGTCAATGTTTATTATATTGTCTTTGGACAAAAGCGCCGATGCTTCTCCTTCCGTTGGCCTTTGTGTTGCCCCTCCCTGCTTGCAAGTGGCTGCTGATGGTCTGCTACTTTGGGGCGGCCCTGAGTTATAGCCCCAACCAAGTAGCCGAGTATGCTTGGCACGTCGGCCTCAGGTATGCCTCGCTTACAGCAAGCAGCTAGCCAGCCCTCTCTATTGAAAGCAGCTCAGAAATGAAATGCAGTCAGCCTTGTAGTTTTCGCCTTTTTAGGAAGATTGTACTGAGGAATTATAGTCCAAATTGCGTAACTTATTTGGCGTCTATGCTACTCTTTAAATCTCCTTTTGTCAGTAAGCGACTTGGAATCTTGGCCCATCAAGAGAACGTAGCCATTAATGAAATCTTTGAAAACCAAAGCAACGATGAAATAACACGTCACTGCAGGCGTCGGTTGACAGCATGCGTTTGTGTACGATCGAATTTTTAAACTCAAAGAGTTGGACAATTCTTGAGTTTAAAAATTCGATCGTACAAAGTTGTTGTTCGACTGTTCAGTATTTACTTGAAGGCGCTCCTGGCTGGGTAGCAACACGTCATCACTGTGCCTTTTTGTTGGTATCGAACTAATACATTATTTGAGTAAACCAGTTCAATATATTTCAATTTCTGGCACTTTAGTTTGCAGTTTTGGCCGCCTAGCAATGTCATTGTAAAAAGGAAACTAGATTTTAAAAAATAGTTTTTCAGAGTTTTGCGGATTGTTGGCCTGAGGATGCTACGAATTGAGAGTTCACCATTTTAAACGGCTCTAGCGCTTCAGGCACTGGTTTAGTAACAATTTCTCTGGAAAATGTTTCTAGTTTTCTTTTAATGTATTTGTTTTTTCGTAAACACAGCAATTACACGGATTTAAAACAGTCGAAATTGATATTCAAATTAAGTAGCCGTTAAACGAGTTGACGAAAAAAAAAGAAGGCTGCGTGTCATTCTCGCGTGTTGCATTTTGGTAGTCGAGAATGGCAATAGGTCCACTTTTTGTGGTAATGACACTTTGGTGTTCCCTCCTTAGCAATCATTTGTGTTTACATTGTAGCTAATCGATGTGATGACTACAGTCGGCGTTTTTTATTACCTCCCCACCTCTTCTCCACGCCTTCGTGATCTCGTCAGGGCAAACCATTCGTAATTCAAAAAGACACAAATTGTAGTAAATGACATAAATGGAAATTGGAATTAAGCCATCAGGGAATAATTATACACTGGAAATAACGATTACAGTAAGTCTTTATGCACCTAAGTTTGATATAAGTGACGTGACCCAGCTTCGAACTGGCGAAGCATCACTGCCACACCATCTTCACCAATATGGCCTCTTTTCCACTGGCATATCAGTAAAGGCCTTGATTTGGTGATGGACTGGTTTGCCAGTTCGAATCTGGTGACGTCACTTGAATGAAACATTTTTATATTATTTCCAATATACTATTTTTCTCTGATGGCTTATTATTGGGGGTTCGGTGTAAAGAATGAGTTTTCTAACCACATTCATTTAGAGGAATGAGTAAAGGCAATGGAATGACGTGAATTCATAATTTCAGTAATGAAAAATTAACTCGGTTACATGCAGATTAAAAGTTAACCATGCGTTAAAAAAACACGCTGTGAAGGTTTTTCTCTTTCCGTAAAAAACTGAGCTTCATCTGAAGTTGTCCTTCTAACGATATCAGACGAAGAGAAACGATGCGTTTGTTCATTTATACCTTTTAATGATATCAAATGTTCATGTTTTTATACATGTGGCATCAGTCTTATCAAAATATTTTTGATTGTTAATTCTCTGGGAACCAGTAGCTCAGCCAAGGGAGGACAGCAAGTGCTCCACCCCCTTCCCCAAGACCTCAAATTAAACTTAACCAAAGTAGTCAAATAAGGGGGAAAAATTGGAAATTTGCTTTTTAAATGTCTCAACATGGGCACTTAAAATGGTGAAAATGAGTCATTATGCAAGGCTTCGAGGGATTTAAATCAACACCCCTCCCCCACCACACCTCAAGCTGAATTCTCGGACCCTATTTTAAATTACAATTTTTATTTTTTGTTCCATCCCCTCCCAAAGAAAATTCTAGGGTACTCCGCTGCCGGAGACTGCGGGACTTAAAGGCACCTTTTCACCTTTTTAACTCGTCGATGCAGTACCGTAGAATCCTCAAGCAATTTAAAGAAAATAACGGTAAATTAAAAACGGAACACCATTATTCGCAGCAGCGCCACGATATTCGTAACTAAAACGAGATCACGTGACCCACATCAGCCTATTGGATGATGGAAACTCTAGAACGGGGATGCTGCGTTTAGAATATGGGCAATGCTATCGAAATGGTGAACAGGTGCCTTTAAATATCGTTTCTGTTCTTGTGTTCAGTCGACAATAAACACCCTCACCTAAAAACTACTCTAGGCTCCATAGCAAATAGAAGTCCATAAACGTAGGAAATAATCCCGTAAAAAGTAAAAGAGAGCTGTGTCTTTACGTTCACCAGGTGTAGCCTCCCGCCATCCGCCCCACACATAGATTGGTGTTTTGAGTATTGTAGAGACAGTCGCCAGCAAAGTGGGAAAGTGCAAGTGCTCTAGTTTTCTTCCATAACTTGGCATTGTCTTTTGCTCTCTCGCGAAGGCCAATTCTAGGTTTGGTTGGCAGTTAATAATCGTGCTGAGTACACAAGGTCAGTGAAGGCGGTGAGTCAAGGCAAAGCACGTCACGTTTGGCTACTACATCAGGTTTAACCTGATAATGGTTATAGGTACACTACTTAACCTTCTAGTTAAACTAGTTACTGTTTTCAGACCTTAGGTTATTAATTATTTGCGTTAGATATGTCTGAAGTTGTATCGTGCCTGTAATATTTAGCAAAAATGTGTGTGTGCATTGTGTTGTGTGTGGTTGCGTAATTCGGTTTTGTCTTGTCTGGGCTTGCCTCAATGCCGCTGATCTTTATAAACTGGTAGACTACGGAATGTCCCGTCTGTGTAAGTTTTGTAGTTTTCAAAGAATGGTAACGGAACACTATTTTCTATTTACCCATTATCATTAGACGGACCTAATGAAAATATTAGAACGTGAAGCATCGTAAGTTTAGTCAACCATAAAGAGACGGCTGCAAAAATTATTTCCAAGCAGAATTTTAAAATGACTAGCAAAGCACCAGCAACAAAACGTCAGGTATAAAAACCAAACTTTCGACGTCTCACTCCAATCTTTCGGTCTGGTCCTGTAAATCCGTAACGACAATTTTGGAAGAGGTCTGCAATTAAAATCAACATATGTGTTTGAAATTCGTTGCATATGCATTGCTTGTAACGGATCATTTAAAATGTTTGCTTTTCCCTGAAAAATCACCGCGTTTTAAATATTTCTAAGATTATTCTTGATTTTCTGTAGCCTGTTTTTGTCGTAAGAATCTAATCAAACACCATTAGTAAGGAACGGATTTGTTTTAGTTCATTAGGTGGTAATATGGTTAGGAGTGTTATGGCGCTACGCTCAGGGACTTTTTTTTTTTCCTTTTGATGCATAAGAGTGAGGTGGGCTCTTTCGGTCTTCTCAACAAAAAGTATGGGAAGGTGTAAAACGGTCAGCAGTAGCTGTGAACATGAATAAATAACTTTTAAGATGGACTGCTATCTATCTTTCAACTTTGGCTGTTCGATGTTATCATATCCTTACCAAAGATTAGGGATGGGTCGGTTTCATTTTTTTGATTTCGGTTCCGGTTTCGGTTTTCACGCCCAAAAAACCTTGGTTTCGGTTTCGGTTTTTGCCACCTTCTACCCCAACCAGATTTTCCTAATTTTTTTTCTTGCAACAGTTTTATTACTAGCTTCAACTTACTCCTGCTTTCACTTTCAGCAGCGTCATATACCGTGGGTCTAGCTGTGTTACCATTTTCCTCTACTATTTTCGTTTTAATAGCTAGGAGCTTTGCTGTCATTTACGTAGAAAATGATAATTATTTAAAAAAAATGTAAAACAACAAATCATTATTTTGATTTTCAAACACCGTACGAAAAACCGACACAAAATCCGATGTCGATTTTCTGTAAAAACCGAAAATTCGGTTTCCGACCCATCCCTACCAAAGATGCATCTAAGATGAAAGAGATCGACGCGCTTACATCAAGTCAAGGGCGCATCGAAATCAATTTATTGACGAGGGGAGTAGGTGTTCGGAAATGTTTTTGACTCTCGTTTTTTTCCGACTGTGGGCCTTTTTTCTAACTCTGAAATTTGGTTCGGGTTGTCACCCGCGCCTATAAATTCGGCCCTGCATGAAATGATTGATTGAAACATGAAACCAACAAGTATTCTTGCTTTTGGACTAGTATTACAACACTCGTCGCACATGCGGGAAGAGATGGGGCCTGATGCCTCTACTCGTGTCAATTGTGGCATGTGAAAGATCCTAGGAATTTCCAACTAGAATTACCTAGCAAAATGTCCCTCTCTCCAAGTCTCCTTTTGGCGACATGGCTTCGGGGAGCACGGCAAACCGCAAAGTGTATTATATGCACTTTAAACGTCTTGTTGTTTTTCTGTTTAACTTCTTTCGTTGCAATGCGTTCAGAACATTGTAACTTGCTGGAAACATCGCGTGTTCTGAACGCATTGCAATGGAAAAAGGAGCACTTAATATACGCGAACACATGTAGCAGCTTTGTTTACATCCAAAATTGTGCAGGCTGTCTGTCAGTCTGGCTCTCTTGTCATTGACGGAATGCCAAGAAAGCGTGTTTGGCCGACGGGTTGGCGTTTGATGCCCGCCCCTTTAAACGGAGGATGATGGTCATTTCGAATGACATGGCCAACTATTAAAGATCAGTCATTTTTTTAGAATGGTACGTCGGCCACTATTAAAGATCAGTCATTGCCCTATGTACACTGACTGCCAATCAAATGAAGAAAACCGAAACTGAAAGAAGCCAAATCAATCACGTTTATTTTTCTATTTCATGTTTATATTGGCTACTTTTACTATCAAACGTCACTTCTTGATGAATGAGTGGCTCTTCTTGCCCGGAAGGTTTGTTGTTCTATTCAAGTGCATTCGTTGTTACAACGGTAGTTTTACTTTTTGATGTGGTCAAGGTAGTTTTTTTTATAGATCAGTGGGGTTACAACTATACCGTTTTGCCTCGCTGCGATTTTACCTCACTGAAAATGAAAAGCAATAATGAACTTTGTAGGTTTATTTTATTTTAATCGAGATAACTGGTTTTTTTTTAAAGGAAAACCAGCAGTCTTTCTTTTGAACATATTGCAACTGTATATTTTAAGCTCGCCAATCGAAAACGAAACTGGAATAGTGTTTCAAAGATAAAAATAATTATATTACAGTGGGGAGGTGGTTGGTGGTATAAATCATTAGCATCATCGTACTTGTCCCTTGTCGAATTTAAAGGCACCGTTTGTTTTGCCTTCCACACGTTGCTTGTGCGATTTAATTGCAGCATCAGGCCATTTTATGATCAGTTTATTCTCAAGTACCATACCCTTTGCCAAATTTAAAGGCATGGTTTTCTAACGGCGACTGCTTACACACAGATTGTTTAGGTGTGTTAACAGGTTGTCCATAACATTTGACTGGCAATAATGATTTACGTTTGAAATTTTATCAAGCAAAACATTATATCAAGTTCTAGTGGCTGAAATGGCTTCCCCTGTTGGTTTCTAGCTTCAAACTGGAAAGTGCACAAGCTAGAAATTACCGTAATATTACCGTAAATTAATTCGATAAAAAATGGGAGTGGGCCATAAAAAGTTATAATTCGATGTTTATGTGATCACTCACATAACCTAAGCGATCTGGGCTCGGTCTAGCATTAACACAATGCCTGTATTCTCATTTGTTCAGGAATGTAAGTTCATTTATTTTACTAGTTCATTTAGTCTGCTTTATGTGTGAAGCTTTTAGTTAATTTTGGTGCAGAAAAACCACGATTTAAGGGGGCGAAACATTGATTTCCTTGAATGTATGAAGCCTTTTACGATCTAAAATGCTTTAAGATCAGAAATAGTGAAATTGCTAGGTAACTTCATGATTTCTGACGTTAAAGCATTTTAGGGGGGGGGGGCGTAGCTTTGCCAGAGCTGTTAATGGGCGATTTACGATATTGTTCTTCACTCAGGACTGTTATTTCTATGCTGAATCGGAGAGTATAATATAGACTGTGTACGTGCAAGCAAGCTGTTAACTTAGTGTTGTTTGGATCATGTATAACATTTTGTTCTGACTCGACTCCAGTTTGGAAGACTTAGCAAACCTGGCGGAGGGTGGAGTCATCATTCTTCGGGGGGAAGAATGGGAAACGACAAAGAAGTCAGATCCCACGACACGGGACTGCAACTGTTTGCATTCCGAAGCAGACCAAACGGACAGGACGAAGGCGTGACAGCTTCACAAAGCTATTCTGCCAATAATCAAATGTCACCCGGTGGCTGACCGACCGGAACCGTATGGTCTTTTTGTGAAAGTGCGTCTTTCTTTGAATCTATATAACTAAGATAGTAAGTTTTTTTTGTTTGTGTGTGTGTTTGTGTGTCCGCACTAGGAATCTCGATAATATTAAATCTTTCCTTTGTTGTGTTTCTGCAATGAGAATCTCGATAATCTTAATTCCTTTTTTGTTTGTGTGTCTTTCAAACTGAATTGTCTGTATAAGTAATGATTCGAACTGTCTTTTCAACAATGATGCACAGTACTGATGACATCAAGTTTTCTTCCAGTCGCAGTGTTTTCATGCAAACGGGAAATCATAACAATGCTCTATAACACCTGCCCAAACGAGGGGAGGAGGAGGAGAAGCTTCCCTAGTATGTTTTAATGTCTAGATTATCTACAGCCTATTCTCGAGCAAACTCGCTTTTATATGTTATGTTTTAATTTGAGACAAGTTAAAAATGTGTGTGCTCTTAAACTGACTTCTAACCTTTGTGTTCAGCTAATAAACCCATGAGCCGAGATTGTCAATACGTTGAAGTGCATGTACAATATGTGCAAGGCGCTAGCTTCTTCCTGATTGTTTGCTGTCCGCACATTGGTTGATTGATTGCAGTCCATTCCATTTGTGAGCTATTCGTAAGCAGGACTTTTCATGGTAGCAGCGAACTCATCAATTTGATATGCTTTTTCTACTTTCAAGTATAAGCTTTTGCTGCTTACCCGTTGTAAGGCTTGAAGTAGCACTCTTTGTGAAGTTTTCCGGGAGCATTAAAACTTGAGTAGTGTGCAAGTTGGGGTAGGCTGGGTACACGTGGTGAATGTTGAAAGAAGTAGCTAATGCTGTAGGAATACCGAGTCATGACTGCACTCGTCATTTTCAATATACGTTCATTTTTTCAAAAAGAAGTTGTGCTCTATGTCATTCTAAGTTGTAAATTCGAGGTAAAACTGAAACTATCAATTGAAGCACCATCGTAAATTGATTCCCGATTGTTTTGTTTTCTGGTAACAACAACACTCTCAAGTTAACGAATTTTGAACTAGTTTTTGGCATGTTTATCTTACACGTTTTCTCCAACCCTTTTAAGTCGTTTATTATCCAAAAAAATATCTTTTTATGTAAAAAAAAAAAAACTGTTTTCAGTTTTGCGGTCACAAGAACACTAAGTTAATGAATTCTGAACTAGCTATTGGCATGTTTATCTTACACGTTTTCTCCAACTCTTCTTAAGTCGTTTGTTATCGTAAATATCGTCTTTTGTGTAAAAAAAAAAAACTTTTCAGATTCACTTCTTGCTGCATTGGGTTCATTAGGTAGGAGTGTCGCTCCGCTGATGACAGCTTTTCGTCATTAATCCCCTATCACTGCTTTCTCCCAGTTTTTGAGATAGTGCTTGAGTGTGGCCCGGCACGTTCTTGTTTAAGCCTTTGGCTCATTTGTCATTTTGACTAATGGTTTGTTAGGATAATGCTTATACGCTACCATTCTTGCATTACGTAATTGCTTATCTCTGGAGTGAGTCAATTCTAAAGTAAAATTTGAACACGGACAAACTTTTTTTTCCCCATTCGGTTGTTAATAGAGTGACACAGCAAGTACTTCTTTTCACGAAAAGGGGTTCAGTTGATGGTGTTTTAATGGCGTTTCGTTACCCTTTTCAGTCATGTGGCACGAGCTCACTGTTCCAAGAGAGTCTTGCACTTAAATGTCAACCCCTTTCAACATAAACCGTGATACGCATTTTCAAATGGCGTGTGAGAGTGTGCTGTTGGGTTTAACGGGGAATGGCGTGACCTGTGATCCCATTTGAGTAAAGAATTTTGGTCATGCAGACCCTTATGGGGTCTATGGAACTCATTCTGAGTTTGAGGGGTTGAATTCTCTTACTGAAATAAGATGTCTTGAGAAAAGGTGTAAGACCTCACAACATTGAATTTATCGTGCATTACCGAGTAAACTTTGTGCAGAATAGAGTATGCGCACGACGACAGAAGTTCTGACATTGCGTTGTATGGTTTGATCCTGTCAAAATTCTTTAACCACCTACACATATGCAATAAAGTCTTTTAACACTGAGATACTGATGAGAAAATGAGATTTTGGGCATATTCCCATAGAAACTTTCTCTATAAACTCGCTTTCATACTGGCAATTTTGCTTCCTATAAAGCAGAATTTGTGTAAATAAAAAACGTTCTGCCGTGCGAGTCGAGCAGAAACAAGACGACAAACCAAACGAGGGGCTTATCCGAGTGTTGATCCTTGTAAACTGTAGGCTTGATGTTGATCATTTTGCCTATAATAATTTAATATCAGGTATCACAATTTATATAACACCCCCAAAAGTTGAGCATGCTCCTGTTGAGTGTTGACATGTCAAACCCATTGTTTAGGTTAGCACGTTCGTTTCTCTCATTGCATTAAATACTAAGTACCGCAATGCACATTATCATCCTGTTCATTTTTGGTTACAAACGGATTTGTTCGTTAGTCTGTTGGTGTTAGACTAGACTTAACACAAACGTTTTCTGCCGTTCTCAAAGCTTACACTAACCATATAAACCTGTCAAAACAGAAGCATTTTTTCTTTTCTTTTTTCCTCTTTACTGTCCTTGTTGGGTTTTAGCTTAGTGGTAATGCAGCAGCAATAAGTGCAGTGTGTGGTGGTGGGTGTGAAGGCGATGATAGCTTTGTCGAGCAGTGGGTTCCCCAATTAAAGCCCTCCTGGCTGCCGTGCAGGTCCTGGCCCTACTGACCTTGGTTTCCTTGGCATGCTGTTTGACTCGAACAGACAGTGAGACAGACTGACTTACTAGCTGCAACTGGGAACATTCAAGGCCACTTTGGCGCTGGTGTAGAAAAGGGACTAGAGCACAATGTAATGAATAGAGAATGATGGATCTGATGTATAATGAGGTGGCGTGAGCCCAGTCAGTGGACTGGACGTAATACGGTGGACCAACTTTCTCGTTAAAAGAAAACCTTCTTCATGATCTGTTAGGAAATCAAATTGACGTTGTAAGAATTGTTGTGGGAATGGACACTTCAAACATGGCGTATTGCGTATTTGAACATCGCTAGCAGATGAGAACATACACTGTACAGTCTTGTTACACATGTTTTTAATCGGTGAAGATTATTATATGGCAATGATCTTCACTGATTAAAAACACGTGCAACAAGACTGTGCAGTGTACATTGTCTCATCTGCTAGCCATGTTCAAATACACAATTCTGCAGTGTCCATTCCCACAACAATTCTTACAACGTCAATTTGATTTCCCAACAGATCATAAAAACCTTTTTCTTTTAACGATTATGTTAGGATAGTCTTTATAAAACTTGAATATAAACGTTTGTCATTAGAATTCGTTGTGTTAAATCTGCCAATACCATGTCACCAACGATGTTCCATGACGAAGGCTTCACCTATAGGTGCACTCCTTTCAGCCCTCCCCGCTCCCAAAAAAGGAAGACACTGGTTCGATTTCTGTTCAGCCGATTTTTTCCTGACCCAACTGTTACAGTGGACTTTGTGTCTGAATCATTCCTAACATTATAAATTCACTTTTGACCTGAAATAATCAAACATTATAAATTCACTTTTGACCTGAAATAATCAAAGTACTTCTGTAATGCATTCCGGTTTCAAATATCAAATACACTTAGCAATACTTCGGACGTTGTATAGGGAAAGAACCTGTGGCAACATGGTCCTTTCACACCACACATTCACATGTCATCAATGAGTCTTTGTGCAGCTCAAACACAAATTTTATCCACTGTATTTTCAATTTAACTCTTTTAAGGTTTGAACTCTGTGGCAATAAGAAAATTGTGTTTCAAATTCTGCTGCCAATTTGGACATCCCACCTTTCTTCCTTTAGCTTCAGAATCCATTTATTTATCATTAAATCAACAACAAAAATCTTACTTTGGTCTCTCAATACAAGGCTAACACGCTATGAAATCCATAAAACTTCCTTTATGCAACCAGTACATTCCTTTGATATTTAAACTAGGTGATGGTATGGAATTTGGGTTCTAAACTCTGCCGCTAATCTGGACTTGGTCGTGTTCCTGCTTCAGCTTCAGGAATCCATTATTTAACATGAAATCCACAATAAACCGTGCTCGGAGCACTCAATGCACAGCTAACGTGCTATGAAGTCCACCATACAACTTCCTCTACGCAACAAAATTACCCGTCAAGGTACGTACGACCTTTCAATTAAAAGATGCTCCCACCAAATGCAATTCCCGGTACAGAAAGGAATAACACACATCTAAATCGTCGTAATGCGCAATAATATCACCTTTATGGTGTACCAGCCATTTCCAGTGTTAATGAGAGTGGTGTCGTGTGACTGATGCCATGACTTTGCGGCATTGGTTCCCTTGTGCAAGAGCCAGTTCATAGCTCGAGTTACGAGTTCATTTCAAGGGCTGAACTCATTTTGAAGCGGACTCACTCCCCGGGATTCCTCCATTACTGCGTAACAACTTCACCTGCCGCGTCTCACCTGTGGGTAATAAAGATGGAGTGAACAGTATTATACACTAGGCACCTGAATGCGTAGCAGGTGTTCTGCTGTGAGATTGTAGGAATGGTCTGTCTGTCTGTCTGTATAGAAACTGTTGTGATTGATGCGCATCTGGTTTAGCTGTTTTTTGGCCGAGTTTTAAGTGCTAATTCTAGGGGAAAATATGATATGGAAATGAAAGTTAATTTTTCGAGACTTTGCTCCCTAATCTCGTGTGAAGTGTAAATTTTTGGTCTGAATTCTTCAACAAGATGTTTAATGTTAGTCTGTTGGTGTTCATACTTTTTTCGCATTGATTAGAACTGGCCGCTAATGATTGTTGCGTAATTGGCTTCTTGTAAAGTTTTGTTTACCTCATGGACGTCTGTGTGTCTTTAATTTAGCTGTATTATTTTAAAATACCTCGTTTTTCCTCAAACAATTTAATGGAAAAGAAGAAACACAGTCATGAGCACTTAATATTAACATCTTTAATTGCAGTAAAAGTTAAACAATATGCTTCGAGGTTAAAGCAGGTTAATCCATTCTAAGCTGCAAAATACAGCATAGAATGGGAATGCAAATTAAACCGTGAACGAGGTTTGTCAAAATTTGGCCCCCAAGTTTGGGTTTGGGGTCAATGCTATAGCAATGCACTGACGTATTGACGTGCATGGTGGAATATTCTCGTAAACAGTCAGTACACAATCATGTTGTTGAACCTGCTTTACTCAGCCTTTCTAGTAAACGTCTTCGATGGCACAGCAACAAACACCATACAAGCAATGATATCACATGTTGCAAACTACAGATGTTAGATGAAAAACTTGGCAACATCTGATGACAATGGTTGTAAGGGTGGCTGTTGCTACATCGTCGAAGATGTTCTCTGGCTGAGTAAAGAAAGTTCAACACCATGAACTAACTATTGACGAGAAAACTTCCACTATGCGCGTCAATACATCAGCACATTGCTACAGCATTGGTCGAAAACCATATTTCACCCAAACCTCGTTCGCGGTTGAATTTTTATTTCCATTCTATGCTATATTTTTCAGCTTGAAATGGATTAACCTTCTTTAACCATGAAGCATATTGTTTAGCTTTTTTCTTCAATTGAAGATAGCGTTGCCCATATTGTAAACACAGCAGCCATGTTCCAGATTCTCCGTCATCCAATAGGCTGGTGTGGGTCACGTGATCTCGTTTTTAGTCATGAAAATCGTGGCCCTGCTGCGAATAGTGTTGTTCCATTTTTAATTTACCGCTATTTTCTTTATATTGCTCGAAGATTCTACGATGTTGCATCTAGGAGTTGAAAACGCCATTTAAGTGTTTATGTGTCTGTTGTTTTTGATTAAATTGTGTCTGGAGCAATTTTAGAAAATGCCACGAACGTTTTTGATTATGTTAAAGAGGGACACTTGCTCCATGAATAAAGGGCATTGGAGAGATCCCGAACAGCACGTTTTATTTTACTGCAAATGCATCATAGGAGCTTGAACTTAATTTCGCCCTTAATGGTGTAAACCTTAACATATGTTTCAAGTCTGGCTGCGAATTCGTTACGACTTAATCAACCTGTCTCTGAATTTGTGTTTAACACTTTAAATGCATTAAACCTGAATTTTTTTTTTATTATCCAGGAAAAGCTCACTATACCCGACAACAAAATTTAACATAGCCTACTATAGGGCAAGTTGAGGTGAGGTCCATCTAAGATCCAAAGCAGGATTTGTTACGCACCGTTGGCCATCGTTGGATTGGGCGGTGCCCTTTCTTGTTAATGGGCGCACTTGAAATGAATGCCTAAACAGCAGGAATTGTGATACTGTTTTTGTGAATTATTGTCAAAAGCCACACTGGGCTGGCCCTTTGCAGGTTAATGTGTTTGGGATTGGGCATGCAAACTTTATAGCCCACTGTCTTCATATTGAATTTAGTAGCAAACCAATTTGCAGAAAGCTTTTAGCGATATTGACCAGTGACCAAATTCGTAAGTGATTTGCAATGGTGTAATTTTAAAACGCTGTGTTTTTGTTTTCAAGTAGGCTTATTTGTTACCCTCCTTCGCGCGATGACCAAGCTGTCGACGCTCCATTAAGCCTCATCTCCCCCCCCCCCCTCCTTCGCGCGTGCTTAGTTTTAATTATTTTAGTGTGATAAGAGTCGTGCCATTTTTGATAGATCGTAGGAACATGAAGCAATAGTTATACAACATGAACACTTCACATTTCACATGTTTTGAAACAACGCGATCGCTTCGTTTATCATTTCTACAGCCTATTTGGCGGGTGGTTGGTTCGTTTGCTTGCGTTGGTGTTCGCGTGCAGTGTTCACTTTGGGTAAACAACAATATTTCCTTGTCGGCTTACCCTTATGCATATCATATCAATATGCATACGCACGTGATTTTATTGTTGAGACCTAATGTAGCTATATCATTTCCTCGAAACATGTGATCCAGTCCACTTCTGCCGGTGACGATAAAACAACGGAATTGTATTAATCACTGATCTCGAAGAATATTCCAAACGGCTTTAGAGAGGGAAAGGAAAGAAACGTCTTAAACCACATTAAAGTTGTCTCGAGAGTGAATTCAAAGTATTTACAGCTTCAAGACGGTGTAAATTCATGTTTAAGTTGCGCACATTATGGCGACAGCCTCTTAGGAGTATAAACGTTTGGTTTAACGTTCATTATAAACGTTTATGCTAATTCGGATGCCACCATTACATCATTTTACTGAAAATTTATCATGAATTTTGAGCCGAGAAAATTCACTTTATCATGAACTTTGAGCCGAGAGTTCACATTTCAATGTAAAGGCAGTACATTTTTTTTTATTAATTTACGGCATCAAGAAAATAATTTACCTCAAACTGCACGTAAAGGTTCAGTTGTCGACTTAGTCGCTAGCTCGTGTGTAAATTTGATACTCAACACCGGTGTGCTCAGAAAGGCTCGTCGTAATTCGTATAAATTAAGTCAAGATGGCCGCAGAAGTAAAGGTTGACGACCATTCAATTGTCGATTCTTAAAGCTGTTGTTGATTTGTCGAATGCAGCATGACGAAGGGACGTAGGCCTGGTGCCAACCCTGCAAGTAAGGGATTAAATTTCTTGGAAGAACCTGCCCATTCGACAAGGGAGTCGAGTTTGTGCAAGGAGGACACCTGCAGAAGAGAGAGAGCAAATACATGTGATTGGAGCTGTCATTCCACAACTGGACTTTTTCCAGACGGTAACAAGAGATTAAATTTCAATCCTTCTGTTAGAGAGAGAAAAGCTAGACTGTCCAGACTATGTTTGCCTGGTTACGAACTGGTTATTAACGCGTTGAAGAGGTGTAGATGCGTGGAGTTGGACGATTTAATGCAGCCAAGATTCGTGAGAACGGACTTTGTGAAACGTTGCATCATGCATGACTGATTCATGATGTTTGATTTAGGAAGTGCTGAGCTGGTTGTAACGAGTGTCTGGTCGTAACCACTGATGTACGATCATGCAAAGGCACTGCGTTATCGTTTGTGGTGGGTGTTGGACTCCTCTCTGGGACCGCTGCTTTAGCGACGCTTCACCGTGAAACGTCCCGTGGAGTATGTTGTTTCCACTGCCGGCAATTGGACTACTGTGGAACGCACTATAAATGTGAAAATTATAATCAGTCGATCAAAATTACTTATTTTATGTGATCTGGTAGCTAAATCTTAACTGAGTTTGTGGGAAACTGAAAAATCGTGTACTATACAACGTAATGCCGCCATTATGCACTGTCCTTCGTTGGCACAACATAGTTAATTTCAACTGGCAAAAAGTCTCAGCTGGGAACTGTACATGAGAATTAAAAAAAAGCTTGCTTACCTTCTCGCCATATTCGAGCATCCTGCGCAAAGTAGTTTTTGTAACATTTACATATGTTAGAGGATAGTAAAACCGTTTATCACGAGGGAAGAAATGGGAGAATGAATGCTCTGAAGTAACGTTGCATCTGAGCCATAGTGGAAAGCCATAAAGGAGGAATGTACCTTTAACCATTTCCTAACCCTTGTCATAGCTTATTTCTAGTTTACCACATTTTGGCTATTGGCAAGACGTTGTATTCTTTAGAACGTTGGTTAGAGTTCGGTTAAAAGTGCTGGAGTTGTATCCCCCCTCATTCGCCCATCTTATTCTCAACCACGCACTACAAGTCCACAGAAACGATGTTTGTTACTTCCTACAAAGAGTTTGAGCTCATTAATTCCCCACCCCCTCCCACCTTGGCTTTTCTTTTTCTATTTCTAAAAAATTCTACTTTGAAATGTTGTGGAATGTGAGACTTGAAAGGTATGCAATTGATCCTTCCCTTCGATAAGCTTTTTTTTTTTTGTGCGTGCGTCCAATGTTGCAGTTCCTCCGTGAGGGTCCGAGGGCAACGTGTTCGACAGAGGACAAAAGTCGGAAACCAGGCACAAGAAATTTTCGAATTTGCAATGCACACGCGTGGATTTTGAGATTGTCCATGAATCGTAGAATTTGTCAAATTCTTGACGGTATGCCGTAAATCCTTATTAAACGCCCGCGGACTGTTAAAATTAATTTGATAAGTGGGCCGTAACAAAGTTATAATTCTAATCTTTCTGTCCAATGAGGGTGTTTGTTTAGGCCTAACTCCATCACAGAAAATTCTGCGTTTATTCACGCAGGTGATCTGGGTTCGGCCTAGCATAACTGTCATGCCTTTATACTTATTTTGTTTAGGAATTTAGTTTATTAATTTACTAGTTTATTTAGTTTGCTTTATGTAATTAGCTTTTAAAAGTTAATTTTGGTACCGAATAACCACGATTTAAGGGGATAAAACGTTGATTTCCTTGAATGTATGAAGCTTTTAGTCAATTCTTAGATGTGTTAAGGTCAGAAATCGTGAAATTACCTAGTTACAGTCCAGGGGGTATAACTAGGTAATTTCACGATTTCTGACCTTAGTATACGGGGATGGGCCGTAGCTTAGCCAGGGCCGACAACAGACGATTTACAGTAAAGCAAAGTAAAGAAGTACGGTAGATAGTTTAGCATGCAGAAAGACCGGAGGGACTGTGGCTGTCTTGTTGGTGCAATGGTCGGCCACCCGCTGCGCTACAGAAGTGGCCTCGTCTGCCGTCAGTTGGCGCTACCAGTCGCCAGTCAGACAAAAGCGCTGTGGGTGATGGACGTCAGGAGTTAATGGACAGGACGGCAGCAAAGGTTTGGAGGGAAAGTAGCCTGATCTCAAAACTTGACAGGAGACGCTAAAGAAAACGTTAATCCCCTAGGACCTTCCGCAAAACATAGGCTATGAGGTTAATGCACAAACAATAATGAAGCTTTTAAAACAGCAGTTAACGTCGCAGAGTAGCCTACTTGCCTTTCTTCGCTTCGACTGAAGTTTAAATTGTTATTTTAGTTGCAGAAATGTTTTTTGATGACTGAATTAATGCAGTTTAGTGTGTCTACAGTCGTGTCATATTAATGCTGCGTTTGCTTTTCCTGGATTGGAAACTAAATTTAAAAAAAAAAATAGAAAACTAATATTGCTGCTGCTAAATCCTTTATGGGGATTAAATGCCAACTGAAATTGTACAGTAGCATTATGACGTTTTGTAATTAATACTTGCTCTGATATGAAACATGGAACAAGTAATCACTTTTGCAGCGTAATAACAGCGCTTACTGATTACCTGTTCATTCCTTGAGAACAACGTAAACATAATTGACTCCGATATGTCGTAATTTTTATCAATTTTGCAGGTCATGTGCAGGCCATATGATTATGCTGTGCAGGCCATAATCGTATGGCCTTTAATCGACACATTTAATTTGGTTCGTTAAAACATAATTCCTAAATCAAGCAGATGAGGGACCCTTATTTCGTGAAATTTCAAGCAAATTAATCATGTGGATTCAACAACATATTTGGTGTGAACACTGCACAATAATTTATACATAAATTTTTGTTGTTGCTTAAATTCTCAATTTTGTCCACTGAAACCGTCATCATAATTATACGTGGTGTAAATCTGAATTGAAAGCCAAGCTGCATATCATTACCATGCATTGCCAATTTCAAAATGAATGTTACTAACGTCCGGATATGATGTGTGATCCTTTATCTCCGAGTATGTTCGTGCAACAAGAGTTTATTGCTGCAGTACTCGCTAACGGTCTGAACTGCAGAAAAGAATGCGCTGTTTGCTCTGTTCGTTTTCCAAAGTTACCTACCATTGCAAAAGCCGGTTGGCTCCACTGCTTTTGTCACAGTGACACCTGTGCAGGTAACCTATGTCAAGGGGGAAAAATAAAAAAGGGGGAACAAGTTGACTTGTTCTCTTGTACAACCCCTCTTTTCAAATAGTGGTCAACCAAGATCGTATTTCACTTGACCATCGGGGGAAAATGTTAGTGGCCTCGTCGCTTACCACAGGGTGGGTCACTGTTGACCGTTTACAGGCCGTAACTACTTGTATCTGCAGAAAATCTTGCAGTTAAGAATTCCGTATGTTATTGGAGAAGTTTTCATGGCTTGCCCGGGTTAAATAGTACAATGGAGGAGATTACCTGACGCTATTCATGCGGATTTCCACGCTATTCTGACAGTTCCAACTGTGCTATTGACGCTGTAGATGCTTTATAAATCTGTTCTAATGGATTTTCGTTTCCAGTTGTGTGCCAAATGTTCGGGATTATCTGCTGCTTTTTGTGACTTAAAGCCATCTTAACGTTTTAAACTGAATAAAGGTTAGAGCCACTACGTCAAACATGTAAGAAAGCTCAGATTTTACCACCTAGGTTGCCTATAGGATAAGACTGACCTCGAAAACTGACATGTTTTGTAAAAATTACTGCCAAAAATCTGACATAAGTCTTATTTATCCATTCAAAACTCTTCTTCGTTTATTTCTAATAAATTGAGGCAAGAATATAAGATAATGCAGTTTATTTTGTATATGCAAACTGCAATGATGTCCTGTTATGACATGGTAGGTATGTTAGCCAAAACATTATGACATGGTAACGAACAGAAAGCTCAAGGGATATTTCTCACACATATTTATTAGGTAAAAAACTACACAGATTAATTTTGAACATTAGTTCAACAACGGGACGCATGGGGTCAGGACTCTGTATGAACGACGGACCAAATGGCAGAATGGTATCGGAGGCTCCTCCTGCATGTCTCTCCTGGTAATATCAAAGATTTTTCGCTTTCTCTGTTGAGTCTTTCCCTCACAATTTACGGAGGGTTCCAGAACCTCAGTCCATTTCGTAACACTGACTGTACATCTGCTGAGTGAGGATTGACAATTTCGAATGGAAGCATAGAAAACGATCAAGTTGTCTTCACACCCCTACCCCATGAAGAATGACTGGACTAATTTTGAAGTGACCCAACACGTCAAATGTGAGAAACCTTAAATCGCCCAGGTCCAAAAACGACTGGTGGAGGACAATTCTTCCCTTGCAAACGAAACAAACCTTTATCCTGTTTTCTGTCCCCGAAGTTTAGGATAGTTTTGAACCACCTCTTGTACTTTTCCCTGCCGGCTTGTCTTCATGGGATCGTCTATACTGACTGTCACAGTCAACCCCAGGAGGCACAGAAGGAAAGCGGGATACCACCGACCACCATTTTTATAGAGGGCAGAGGAAAAAAATTCTTCGTAGCTCCCCCCCCCCCTTGTCGCTTTATTTTATGTTTTATACTCCAGACATGCAAGGTGTAACTCAAATAGGTCGCCGCCACTTAGAATTATGCCCCATTGTTTGTACCATTTTAAGTGAAGACAGACGGGCGCTTTGTCCTCGCGTGTTCTTGTGGGTATTTACACAAGAGTAAGCCATTCTATTACGGTCTGACTGTAACACCATGTGCATGCGACAGAGCAGAACGTGTAAGCGTTATAGAACAGAAAACATAACTTGTACAAATACTGTGGGCTCGTAATGTCTGCCCTCCTCTCCCCCGGTTTCTTCCTCCCCCCCCCCCCCCTTCTTTTAGCAATAATGGGCTACCGTATCACGTTTTGTATCCTGGGAAGTTAAACTACGGTATTTTCTTTTCCTTTTACGGGTTTGTTGAATTTATAGGTGGCCCTGCTCAATGGTTTCATGTATTTCATCACATTGGCTCTATACTGTAACTGTTCCATGCAGTGAACAGATTGCTCAAAAGGGATACGGAATTTCGAAACTGCATTGCTAGAGGAATTTTACACGGACCTATGCATGGGAGAGTACATGGCATAGGGTCCAATGGTCACGCCCACCAACGAAAAACCGACAAGCTAATTCCACCGTCTATTACTAACGAGGTTTTTCATTTAACCTTTGAACTGATACTTAGAGGGATTAGTTCGGTTGTTGTTCGTTGGCAGAGGTGATATCACCACTTTCTTTCTCAGGTGAACACTTTTTGGTCAGTACATGGGGGTTAAGCTTGGTACACCATGTAGAAAACTTGGGAACAGCCATGTTTATTCTTTGATTGGCTAAAACTTGGCGAGTTCTGTCACGTCTGTGAGTTTTGTTTCTGACATGTTTAACAAATATATATATATTTTTTTGTACGAAAACATTGTAATTCACTCTCATGACGCAGCCAGTTTGTAATGTGGAGCATTTGTGCATTAAAGTCAGAAACCAATTAACAAACAGTCGAAAGTAACTGCGTGGTAGAAAGTTTTATAATGGGTTTGAAAACATGCAACGTCTATATATACAAACGAGAACTAATTGTTGTGCCATCCAATAATACTTCATAGACTCAGTTCATTAGATCACACGAATTGTATACCAATAGCAACATATTTCTCATGTCATACGGCTAGTGAGTATTTGGTTGGTATGCAATCGGCTTTGTTAAAGACTGCATTCTAAGGCAACATCGTTGATAGATTCCTCATCTGAATATGTACACTTAACGTACGGTACCAATTTAATCCTAAATTGGCGCCTCATGTTGTGTTTACTAACGGTAAAGTCTTCTAGAATTCCTGGCCCTTGGATTCTTCGACAAATTACACTTTTGAAGTTAACCACGTGACGTGAGGCTAAAGTTTGTAACTAACTGTCTGCTAGTCCATTGCTGAAAGCATAGTTCGGTCATAACGCAAGTGTGTTACGCACTAACGCCCTTGAGTAATGTGGTAATGAACGGAGTTAAGCACTTTTATCCTCCTGAGAACTAGTTGATGACAGTTATTATTATTACACTGAATTATTTCGTGTCACACTAATTTTATTACTTTCTTTGCCATTTTGTGCAAAGCACCGAACCTTAGCATTTCGCAATTTATTTTCTGTTTCTGTGCCATGGGTTTGTGATTATGTCAATACGGAGTGGCTTTTATCTTCACCAGCAATAGGTCTCTGAAATAGTTAGGGTATTTGCAATTGGCATGCAAGTACCAACTATGTCTTTTTCTTTTCAGCGTCTGACTTAATTTCTTTTCCCCTCCAGGAAGGGTGAGCCACCAGATTCCTCGGCACTTTCTGTCTGCAATGATCTTTTATTGTTACGTTGAGCGGGACCCCAACCTGTTTGCAACTATGCCGTAAATCATGAGACGTGGGGAGGCGGGTTTCTTCTCTTCACTTGGCACAAGCGAACAAATACACAGCCGCTTTGCTGCCTTGTTTTTCTCCTTACTGTCACATCCGTGTTCTTTCTCTGTAAAACTGTGAGCAACTATAAAACTGTAAGCAACTAGAAGAAAAGCCAGAGACAGTTTTAGCGCATTACAGCGAAATTTAGTCGAGTTGTTAATTATATTGGCATGTGCTTACACAATTCCAAATTAAGATTCTTAAAAGGAAAATCGTATAAAGTACCACCGTTGCCGGTACTTTGTGATCACAGGGTATTAAAAATCTGCGCAGACCGAAACTTTCATGATGAATCCAGAAAACCATAACAAATCACTGTCGTTGTGTTAAGTTGAAATCTGACCTCGGTCATGTTGTCTCGAGACTTTGCTCAAAATAAAGATCACTGGGTGATCCAGTTCTAAAAATGTTGAGAGTTTCGGCCACCTGCCGTGTTTCGGGCTGATAAAATCAGTTTGCATACCGTTTTCTGGCCAAGCCACTGGTCCACTTTGCTTTACAACGTTGGAGAAAAAAATGGGTTCAAAGAGTTTTGTAGTGAGTGTTAGTAGCTTCCGGTCATCTGCCCAACGAAGCCCGAAGACAAAGTTTAGTTTGCAAACAATGAACAAATATAAGTTTTGTGCAGCCTTAATATTTTGTACGTTACAATTACTAACATCATTGATGTTCAACAAAAATTAGTACACGAATTTGGTGTAGTAATCAGTCTGTGGTACACGTTACACGGTCGTCTCGGCTTCATAGTTTATTTGTTTTAGGAATAATATTTTTATTACCAAAAACACGGCAGAAAAGGGGTGTTGTTTTGCTGTCAACTAACTGATAAATGTCCAATCACAACGATGGTATTATTGTCTCTTCACTTTTAATGAGACCTGGAGATAAGGCGATTTCAAACTGGTCAATTATTGTTTGCTGCATGTCCATCCACCTTTTGGGGGTCTTGGCTTCTGTTTTCCATTCTTTTCCTTAGTGGAGATGGATGACCATCACTAAGAAGGAGACAAGCTGGCCTTGTTTCGAATCGTGTCCACCTTCGCTAATTGGATTCCCCTTCCACCTGTTCATTAGACTTCAGGTATGTAAGTATCTTCGGTTCGATGGGGAAAAAAACAGAAGTGCACGCCAACTGACTGGTTACTTGGTTGGTTATTAACTGTTTGGCACACCCTATACCCAGTTTCCGCTCCTCGTGTCGTTGATCAAC
>JAHWFP010024846.1:76936-94105 GCA_023313725.1 Lithobius niger
GGGAGGGAGGGAGAGATGAGGTGAGGCAGAGACGGGCCAAGCAAGCAAGCAGCCCATTCGTCTCGCGGCGTGAATCCGGCATTGGGTCACTCACACTCATGGGAAAGCCGAGTCACGCCAGACAAGTCAACTATTTAGCCGGGACGTTCGATCTTTGCCAGCCAGCGACAAACAGAGAGACAGACAGACAGACAGTCTTGAAAACAACACGACCAAAAGAGTGTAGACTACATAACTTATCTCGTTAAGGTAGCTTCTCGTGCCTTAAGTTGGTTCTAAGCTGCCAAACCTGATTGAAGCGAAAAGGAATTTGCGCGTGGGTTAGCCATGGCATCTATTCGGCTCATGGCGACTAGATACGACCCGTTCGGAACCTGGTTTCCCAAGGGCCCATCAGGCCCAAATATGAGGGGCCTTAGCTAGGTTGAACATTGGGTCATTTATTAATTTATTGATTTTTTAAAAAGTTTTCTTGATTTTTCTGATCGAATACCTTGCTTTAAAACATTGAACAAATGCTGGCCTGTTTTAGTTCAGTAATATTTCCGGCATGGCTAGGATGACTGATGTTATGCATTTTTATTTACGATGGCCGCATCCAAGGCCAGCTTGCCACATCGATCGCAGCCTACTTTAAATTATTGGAAGGCGGGGAAGGAAACTTAAATGATACTTGAGCAACGTTCATGGTTAACAAGGCTCTATACTTGAAACAAAATCCTTTTTTTTTATGCAATACCTAACATTTAATTTGCTAGGGGAGAAACATTGCAACAGTTGCAGCACGAGCATAACAATGTAAAACCATAACAACGGCCACAAAAGATAATGACAATGTGCTTTAAGCAATGCCTTCCAAATCGGATAACAATTGACTGCAATACGATAAAAGGACGCATTTATTTTGTAGATGCAGGCTGTTAGAGCCGAGTTGAATTGTTTCAAAGTTGGTCGAGTAACAATCACTTTGGTAGGCGGAGAATCCATTCCGGGTGTTGCAGACATAGGGCCTTAGGGCTTCGTCGGGCAGATGACCGGGTGCGGTTAACGCTCGCTAAAATCCTTTGACCCTTTTTTGAGTAACAATCACTGCATGCACAATTGTTGTTGCGGGCTTATCGCATGGTAAACCGTGTAAAGCGGAAAAAGGTCTATTTACAACAAAATATCGTTTTCAGGTAAATATTTACAAAGTGCAACGTCTATTATATAATTTCCAATTTCTGTCAGGCCAATTAAGGCGTAGAAGGGATAAAGATTTGTTCCGGTCAGCCATTTTGTAATGCTGCGTAGTGGAGCCCGTAGTTCTCGAGCGTTTGCGACCGGAACTTGGTTCGGGCTTCCGCTGGTAATTCATAAAACTGTTTCGTTTCTGCATTCATGAAGATGGATAATTTTTATAAAGTGACCGACACATTTTTTTCTCGTTAGGCCTACTATGTTTCATACTAGCAAATAAACGGGTGTACGTAACTCAATAACTATAATTTTAAGTTCTGTAATTATAGTTGGGCAGTTACTTAATCACGACAACGTTTATCCTTAGCCGTGTACGTATTATAGCCTACATCTCGTGATATATGCAACCTTCCATGTGGTAAACTGTTGAAGTAAAAACAAAACCACCAACTAGGAATGCCACTTTTAGCTGACTTCATTAAGCAGCTTTTAACGGACTGCATAGGAAGGCTGGCACCATCAGTAAGAAGAAAAAATGGAGTAAAGAAAAAATACTTTTGATGCCGTCTGATTGTTTTTATGCAACCTACGCATTACCTGAAAGCATGCAAGCGTGGGTCTTTAGTCTCCCCCTTCCTGCCCTCTTCTAATTCCCACTCAAGAACCTCTCTCGGCCATCTTAGGAGTTGGAGATTCCTTGGGTCAAGATTGAGGGTGTCTTTTAATTGCTAGCACTCTCACAGTGACAGACAGTGGGAGATGTTTGCTACTGCATGCCGGGTCTGGTCCATCCTCCTCCGCACTCTACGGTCTTCACACTTGTCACTTTTGGCGCTTAATGGGAAGACAGGGTCGCGAGAAATTGCCTTGTAGTTAGTGCTTGTCACCTGTAAGAGAAAGTGGTAGCCATTTTGTGCAAGTGGTTGTACTTTCTAAGCTCGACACAAAATGGGGCCTGAAGTAAAGGGGTGATTGGAAAATAACTGCACCGTCATTTTCGGAATGAAATTTAAAAAATACCGTAAATAGCCTATAGTAACAGCCCGGGCAAAGCTGCGGCCCACACTCCTTAAGCTTTAAGCTTTAAGATCAGTAATCGTGAAAGATCATAGTTACACCGGAGGTAAAGAGCGATTCCATTTTTTAAAAGTAGAATTCGGGAAAGTCTCTCCATCACCTTGTATTTCGAAGGATTGGCGATTTCAGTACCACGTAACGATAATAGCCTCCTTAACACCAAATGAAAGCCAACTAAACCTGCTTAAAAAATTCGGTCTAATTCTAGAGCATATAAACTAGCTTTATAATTAGACTAATTACACGTAGTTTACATTTAGCTTTCAGAACGCCAATGTTGTAAGTTGCAACGAACCGAAGTCTTCCATAGAGCATCGTCGCATAATCCTTCGATACAATAAAGGATTTCGTGAGTTCTATTTTAAAACAGGAAATCGCTGTTAACCTCCGGTGTAAGTCGTTTTGGGGAGGTGGGGGGGGGGGGGGGGGGGGAGACTTTTATTTCTCCTCTTCCTTTTTGTTTTTTTAAGCGGTTCGTAGTGGAGTGTGCAGATAATGGGCTGACAGGGGAACGTACGAATCTGCTAATGGTCACACCTAGGTGTCGCGTGAATTTTTTTTATGAGTGGGATGATGGAGTTCCATACTGCCGTTACGTGAGGGAGGAGGGGGTGCTGGAATTCCAGGCCTCAAAAAAAAATGTTAGAATGGACTCTTGCCCCTCCAACTGAAGCATTGCCATGGACCTAGATTTAATTTTTTTTTCAGTGAGGTCCTCGAGAATGTCGATAAACTTGCTCGAAAATTTGGTAAATTTTGCACTGTTACAAAATTGCAGATCGTCAAAGCCTTAAATCTTAAGATACGAAAAAAATGGTTCGTGGTGGTCACTGCAGAATATTGCTTTCCAAAATGGTCCCAATGTAGTGCTTCCAAGCTAAATGTCACGTGACGTATCGATCATTTTTAAAGTGTTTTTTTTATTTAATCCTCTGTTTCGTAGCTCTTATCATTCAAGAAACTCCAAACTTGAAACATAGGATGCGATTTCTCTTTTCTGCGAACGCCACCCGTGCGCCGAAGTGCAAGGAAGCAAATAGGCCTGCAGTTTACTGATTATTAAAATTTCTTCCTAGTTTAGTGTTTGATAGAGATAGCCGTCAACGACTGATTTTTAGATTGCGTAAAAATAATGGTCGACATGCGCAGCATTATAATTTCCTGAAATGTTGATTTTAATTTGTTAACACAGAATACACTATACTGTACAGCAGGCATTGGTTGATGGAATGGCTGGCATTCGGGGACAATTTTAATAAAATACATTATTTCTGTCCTCGCATGGGAGCCGTCTTTAGAGTATCAAAACTGGAAGAACATACATTTCGTGGTCACATATTGCGAGAAGGAAATATCGTTTTTTTTTTATTATTAAAACTGAGTTCGAATGCCATTTCATAGATTCGATCCATGCTTACAGCGATTCCAGCATTCGTCCAACACCATTAGGAACAGACTACACTTCAGCCTACACGGATTTGGTTCCGTAAAACAGTTACTGGAGGCCTAAATAGGTTTCCATGATCATGACCGTCATTATAGCCTACTTACGTATAATTTTAAAAATTGCCTGGTCTTTCTCTTCAGGTCGAAAAGTTCCTTTTTTTCAGTGTTGTGAAAAGTTAGCGAACTATAAGACTTTGTACACTCTGCTGAATATGTCTTTTGGTGCTGAAACAATCTGTTTCTCGAAGGGTTTTTTTTTTTATCCCTTTTATGGGTCATCGTTTTTGATTTAGTAAGGCTAGTCTTTTGATCCCTGTCGGAAACGATCAGACATTGGCGCCTAAACCCTATTACCCGTAATGGGAACAGTCTAGAAAACGGAGACTCCCTCCAAAAAGTGTGCGTTAACGTAGTAGTTGGTACAGAAAAGATGGCGGCGTGCAGGAGGACTTGTTGCCTCTAGGCCTAACGTCCAGACTGCCGGTAGTGCGAGCATCATGACTGCTTGCCTGACCAGTAGCAAGAATGCAGCAAATTTATGACCGTAATAATGGAGGGGCCACTGAAGCCAGGCAAAAGGTGGGCTAGCTGGCATGTTACTAATTGTAGCCTCTGGATAGCCAGCAGCGGCACCGCCAGCCTTGATGGGGCGGAGTACCAGACCAACCTAGTCCAAAAAAATACCCCCACCCCTCAGTGGGTAAAAATTGTTGCGTCTCGCTTGTATTTTATTTTATTTTAGTTTTTAACTACCATTTTGTTAAAAATAGTATAGTTTAAGTCTTGTGTGTATTCTGTTTCCTTTGAGGTCGCGTAAATGTGTTGTAAAAAGTCTTTTACGCCCTTCTTAGGGTGTAAGTATGACGTGTGTTTAGGGGCAGTGTATAGGGAAAAATGGGTGGTTGGGCGGTGTATGGAAGGTTGTGCGGCCATCCCAAATGGGTAACCTGTGCAGCCCTAGTTTCCCCCCACACCCACCTTTTTACTGCCCCTTCACTGAGAACCTAACTACTGTGTGTTGCAAGCCGGCCTACGGCAATTTTGAAGCCAGAAGTTCAGAAAGTTAAGAAAGTTGACTAGTTTAAAGGTGAAGTAAGAAATTTTATACTTTTATATTAAATAATAGGACTCTTTAAACATTCCTGAAATAAAAAAATAAAAAAATAGTTGCATAGCAAGAACATTTTACACAATATTAAGAAAAAACTAGGCTTGCTGGTATGTTCTTGGTAAGTGGTGTGTTCTGTTGGTGCATGTGTTCCCGTTGCTGACCTTTGACCGGATTCCAGAAGATGCCGCTCGCGGGCTAATTCTCAGTTGGCTTTGAGATTTGCATGCAATGGTCATCTTAACAGATAACACATGGCGCTACACGTTTTGATTCTGATCGTTGCTGCTGTTTCTGTAAGATGACAACGTAATGATCCAATAACATCATTTTCAACTACTAAGGTTATCTCGGAACGGAGAGGAACGATTCTGCTAGGGAATACTGAGGATCTTTTACATGCCACAATTGGCATGAGCACGAGTGCATTTCCGGTGCCCTTCTCCCCCAAATGGATGGGGGTGTGCAGAGGCCAGGATCGAACTCGGAACCTATGACTTATGAGACAGACAGTCGCGAGATGATGATTAACGGTATTAATAATTAAGAAATAATTAGAAACTTCCATTTTCGGGACCATTTCTTGCTTTGTGGCGAAATTGTTTAAAAACTTTAATTGTTATGTGTATGCCTTTCAATTATTTTTTCCAAATGGCCAAAATTAGCATCTGAAAAAAAATAAACGGTATTTAAAATGCCATTGGTATCAGACTGTTGCTTGGTAACGGAATGTAGCCTATAGTGGCAAGAAACAGCTCTGGAAATAAAAATGTCGATTTCTTTATCGAATTATGTAGCCTGTATCAATGGGTTTTCAGTGTAGTTATTTTTCAACTGCTCTCTGTAGGTTCATTCTTGGCTTTGTAAACATCGACTTTTTCAAGACCTGTGCATGTAAGAGAAGGTAAAGATTTATTTGTACAAGTTCCAGTCTAAAGCAGCGCTCAGAACCACCCCAATTAGAGTCCTCGCTTAGGCCTGCACAAAAATTAGTAATACGGCTGTTATAACCTTCTTACTGAAAGGACAATTGCTGGTCTTAAGGAAATTTTGTGATTCAAATCGTGTAGGGACATTTTGCCACCAAGGCTTAGTTTTTTTTTTAAATCGATAAATGCTTTCAACCCTGATTTACATTCCGAAGCTGAAAAAATACTGCCTGGCTGTTTACGTAAAAAGCGACGCCTTCGTAACTGTAGTACTGAAAAAAATCCCGCACGGGTTGAATCACAAAATTTCCGTAGAACCAGTAATTGCCCTTTCAGTTACGAAGGTTGCTGCCTTATACTATAGTTATTGCTGTGGCCTAATCGTGAGAGCTCGAAGTTTGCTGATTCTGAATGTTTCTTCAGACCTGAACTTCTATAAAAAGGCAGGTTCGGATTTTTTCTTCAAATTTTTTTTAATGCTAGTGCAGTAGATGACTGCTGGATTAACGCATCATTAAGAGCGCTAACTGGTTACTGGCACAACATAGTTTATAAATCGCTTCAAACCAACCCGAGTTAGTATAAAAGAGCGATCTTTAGAAAATGACTTTTTAATGCTGTCATTTGCTGAAAATATGCCGAATTCTGAAACTTTGCAAACTTTATGAACACTTGTATTTTCAGCATTACAAAACAAACTATGTCATCTTGGACAATGTAAATATCTGCCACTCACAGATTTTCCTTTTTTCCTTTTTGCCCTCGTTTACTTTTCCAAGGTTGGTGATCTTACCTACTCGTATTCGGGTGTATTACCACTTTATTTTACAAGTTTATTTGAAGCTTGAGGCGAAACGTATCATGCTTTACACCTCTGTGTCATCATCCAAGCCAAGGAAGGATTGTAAAAATTCTTTAAAGTGCTTTATAGGGTCCATTTCACAAGTGCATCGAATGGGGTGAGAGGAGGGCTTCAGGGTTTGTTGCTGTTTGGCGAAAAGTTGGTTCGGTAAATGACAAAGCAGTTTGCCTCGGGTGCGTTGTTTAGTTTTATTTGGGGAGGGGAAAAAAGGCATTTTCCCATAAAAAACATGACTGTACATGACACCCTGCGTTTTCGCATCGTGCTAACCTACTCTGAAGAAATGAATTTTTCATTTGATTGCTCTCACCTAGTTGCCGTGGAACAGACCATTGTCAATTAGAAAGCAAAAACGAACTCATTTAGCTGTTCCGAAGTCAAAAATAGCAAAGGAACACAAATAAACTTTCCTGCAAGGTTTGCTGTACTGTTTAGTCCACGTTAAACCAAGTACTCTGTATTCACATGTTTGACAATTTGTACTTTAGACAATGATAGGTGCATTCTACTTGGCTAAACGACATTGCTGAAAAATCGTAAAAATGAATCGTCGCTGCTTACAGATTAAGTAATTCAGGGTTCGCGAGAGGCCTTGAAGGCCTGGAAATGTCGCTGAAATTAAAAATGAAATTCCAGGCGTGAAATCTTGAAAAGTGGTGTATCATCAATAGGATGAACGAAAAGGAGACAACTTGACTTGAAGAATTCTGAAACTTTTAGCTCCGAAAGCAGGCTATTATATTTAGCCCTTATTGTAGACTATATTTCGCTTATAATAATTTTGAAAGTTGGGTGGTTTTAATTTTATTTACGTGTCTAATGGTTGAATATAGCAGTAAGTTTCACGTGGAGTAAACAACACAGCAACATTGCGGTATAGAAAAAGAAGTTTATTTGTGGAACTTTGCTGTTTTGACTTCGGATCAGTTTAGTTAAACTTTATTTTAAACTTCAACGAGTTCATTTTTATTTTCGAATTCGTGATACATTCACATACTAAGTTGATCTTTTGTAGGTCTACTCCAGCAATTGCTCTTTGTATGAAATTGATCGCAAGATGATTTTGCTCTTTAGGGATCACGAACCCAAATTGGGTTATTTCCCCTCGTATGATGAGAGAGACAATTTAGCTGGAGAAGCGGACATTTGTTCGAAAGATAAATTGCTCTCCAACAATGGCTTGACAGAAAAATCGCTCCCCATGCAACTTTTTCATAAGCAAAACAAACAAAAGAATATAATTATATCGGCTCACAACGAATTGTTTTGCTGAAAGCCGCCCAAAAAAGAATAATGCGTTTGAAAGTAAGCATCTATCTTTTCCCGAACTGATTGATTCTTACCATCAGACTACACGGAAATTTATAAAGGGAACAGAGTTGGAACGGAAAATTGAGCAATGTGTAACTGGCAATGATCCAGCCACTGGGAGAAACAGGAACAGAGACTTAAAAAGTGAATGATTGTGAATGATTATGAAAACCGCCTACAGCTTGGTTATTTTCGTAGATTGACACATAATTACGGAATTTTGATGCAATTTTTAGCATTGTCAACACTTTTTATTTACTGAATAGTAGGCCTATTATTTATAGTAAATTTTCATTATTAAAACCGCAAGCGAGCGAGTCATCATCATCAACGATAGAATGCCATCTGAGATACATCTCGTGAAGGCTATTCTGCAATCTGGGTAGTGGAAGCTACCGACGGGTACATCCCGTCCTTGGACAGTTTACCTTAACGGGTTAGACATGTTGCCATACTTAAGACAGGTTACCATCAGACTGGTTTAACTACATTTAGCATTTTATTTGCTTCCTTCAGTTGAGCGTTTCGTTCGGTGAGCAATTACCCTGTCGCGCAATTGTTGGGGAGCAATTTACCCTTCGAGAAATGTAATACGGTGAGCAATTTTCTGGTAATCCTAGCTGGCATCTCATTCACGAAATCGGTGCATGATGGAGGAAGCCATGATTTCGATAAAAAGCGCAATCATTTCCTAATATTTTAATGTCACTTTCGGCGTTGTGCAAGACTGAATGACAACAAATTCCTCGGCATAGGTCTACTGCATTAGTTTTCTTTACAAAAAAAATGTTTAAGTCTGTTTTTTACTTTATCACTGCTTCCCATTCCTTTAAAAATTTGGACAAAATACCTTAACGGACTTTGCTGTTTAGGGATTCATTTTGGCATTTTCAGTTTTTTCGCACCTGTTGTACTTGATTTTATAAGTTGCACTTTTAACGGTTGCGTAACGAAAATTGGGGTGCTGTCATCTGTCCCCACCAAAATGGAAATTGGAACTTATTTCGCCTAAAAATAATCTCTTCACTTTCGTGTATCATTGTGATTGTTGCAAACATACATCATTCTGAACACTTTGTAGGCCCCACTTCGTAAACTTTTACTTCTGCATGTAAATTCGGATGTACGAATTTCGTACAAGTTTCTTGAGTGTTCAAGTGTTGGTTGCACAGTAGGAGTCGGTCTTTAGCACTTCCTTTCAAGTAGTTAGTACACTCTCTATAGGCTTTTAGGCTGATTTAGCGGTTTTTGGCTTCGTCAACCATTGCTGATGCGTGTCGACTTGGCGAAACAGTACACTATACCATCTACAATGGCGGCTACTTCAAGCAGCCTCGAAGGTGAGCTGCATTATCTGTTAAACCCATAGTTTAGCCCATCGTTGAATATGTAGTACCTCATTGGTGTATTACAGCAAAAGGTGCTAGCGCAGATGGGGGTCTCTGGGGCCGATGGTCGGACAAGGCAGTGCCCCCTGCCGGAGCTCTCTCCGTAAGGACTCCCCATGGACCACGGGAGCTCTTGTACTCGTGGGTAGCGATTCTAATTGGGACTGATGTTGGTGCTCCCCGAGGAGAACACTAGGACCGACACCAAGCAATGACAATGGTCTCTCGCCCTGCAAGAAGTGGCGCAAGAACAGCATGGAACAGTCGCTCTTTTGGGCTTTATTTATAACGGTTGCCAGTGCCAGATCTTCTCTCTCCTGTAGGGTGGGTGAGTTATACCCGGGAGGGTGGGTGTGATGGGGTTTAACCATAGTAAACACACTGCTGATATTTGACACCCATTCATTCCAAGTCACCGTACTCTCTTTAGCAGCATGATTTGCCGCGCAGGTTGAACTAACTATGATGGTTATTGTGTTCTCCTGCTGTGGGGGAGATGGAGAAGCCAATTTCAAACGTAGGCCACTTGCAGCTTTTTTCCCCCCTTTTCTGCACCATATGTGGTGGCTTATTAGGTCATCCGTTGTCTCCTTTTCGCCATTGGTACGATAATGAGTTAATATCACTGGGAACGTAGTTACAGCGTCAATTACGTTACAGTTACAGCGTCAATGCCCAGATATATGATAACTTGCGCAATGGAAAACTCGTAGCTCATGAGGTGATTGCTCTAAGCTGGAATGCAGTCAAATTCCTGATGGACTGGGTTTCCTTAAATAGCTATAAGCTGGGACCGCACATTAAATTAATGGGATCTGGGACTAACTGCAACAGTGGGCATCCCCCTCCCCAGAATGAAATCAGAAAAAAAGTTGCACTTTTATACTATTCGTCGGTCACAATTGTGCTTAACGAGTTGGTTCATTCATTAATCCGGGATTATTACGTTTGTACGCTTCCTTTCCTGTATCAGACTGACAGCTTGCACTGCAGTGCTCCTGCTCCGGGCTCATTGCTGTTGTGTTGGTTTTGTTGTTTGGTGGGATATAAAAATTCGCACTATGCGCAAATCGAGTACATTGCTCGTAGTCATCGTAACTCTTCTTTGGAAAAAAAAATGTTTCAGGCCGTGTGGGACCCTTGAGTGACCGAGCCCGGGTACTGCGGGTCCAGCTCTTTCCACTCTCCCCTCCCTCCGGTTGTGGGGTCCTAGCTATAGGGGATCCATTTTAGACAATATCTAAGCGCCATGACAGGAGGTTTCCTGGTTCGAATCGTCGGGTTCGAATCCTCCTTTTATGCTTCTTTCTGCTACTGGGAAAAGACCAGTAAAGTTGAAAATTTGAGACGGGTCGTCTATTTGTGATATGAACGTGTGAAAATGCTGCTAAGACAGACGCTCAAACTGGTAAAAACAACGTACTTGATATATCTTGACATTAAGGTAAGTACCCTCGGAATAAATAAATAAAAAAAAACTGTATAAATCGTGTATATGTCGTCCACATCGAACGTGCATTTATCCCCTGTCCTACGTGCGACGAGTTACATCGTATGCAAGGAGCGTGTGTCATTCCACAATATGACAACAGTTAGTTTACGTACTTGAGATGACTTAAAGGTTCGATAAAATTAATTTAAAAAAATTATTTATATACAATTAATTATATTAATTATTTATATAAAAAATTAAAATTATTTATAAAGATATTAATAATTAAACTAAAGACGACAAGACGTAGGAGAAATAAACACTTAATAAGATGGTTACTATCTGCTGGGATGGCTCTCCCCTCCCCTCCCTTTCCTCCTTAACACGGTCTTAGTTAAACTTAAAGATATAGCAGTCGGAGTAATACGACATTTTATAATTCAACCTTACCATAGGAAAGAAGTAAAAATTTTTAGCCGACGTAAACAATTCCTGTCACGTTGGCACTCACTTTCACGGCCTCGTGACAAACAATAACAAGTTGCACCAAAGGAAGCGAGTATAACAGGCTCGCCCTTGCCACTAAAAACCCTTGTTTTATTTTGCACTTCCTTCGTATCTCCTTGTGTTCCTCCAAAACTGAACTCGTGCTGTCCATCAGCTGACCAGTCGGTCGGATGGAAAGCGCAATTCCAGGTGCAAAAGCGGGGTTGAGTCAAGTCAGTGTATGTTGGTGGTTTTCTTCTCCGCCCAAGATGGAAGACCATCTCAACACTTCAATTATGATGGTCTCTATAGCAACCTACCTCTTGTTCTTCTACCTCTAACATTTAAAAAGGAAAAAGAAAAGTAAGAAAGAGATGGAACGAGTTAGCTCTCGAACGAATGGACGGCCCTTTTTTTCGGCTGATGGTATCTCAGAGCGCACAGTCTCTACAAATCATGGCCGAGCGAGAGAGCGAGCGAGGGTTGAGTCTGGCTCCTTCCAATTCATCAGACTTTTGTACAACCTGGTTAGTCATGGCCCAGTCAATACTAGTTAGCACAATGCATAACCGGGTTGGCGTTTTTAAAGATGACTCGGGCGACTAGAACTTTGGCGTCTCGCTAGGTCTACCGATGGCTCGGTAAACTGTAAAATAAACGGCCTTATCCATTGCGTAATAAACCGAGTCTTCATGTAAAATGGTTGTGGGACCTTCGAAGTAAGGACAGGTTTTTTTTTTTAACGTTTTTACTTCAAAGATAGATATTTAACACCATCTGTATTTGTGTTAAAAAAAGAACGTTACTGATGTTACCATGAGTCGGGTGCCGAGAAATGGCGTCGATGATTCATTTCAGCACTTTTTTTTACACTTGAGTCAAACATCAGGCTTATTACGGCAGTACAATTTTACCAGAAACGAGAGACTCTTCATCCTTCTCGTGTTTATCTTTTCGACTCATCTTCTACGCCCACCGGTCCTTAAGTTTAAAAAAAAAAAAACAAGTGGGGTTCCAGTCGAAAATTTCAGTCTTCCCTCTCAAACATTTTGTCTTTTAGCTGCCCCTGTCGCGTTTCACTCCGAAGGTGTTTGATTAATGTCACCACTAGCTACTTGCGTGCGTAAAAGTATTTTGTCATCTTGTAATAATGGCCGTGGCATTCACCTTATCAAATGAGTATTCAAAGTTGCTGCTCCTGTTTAATCATTAATTTCACGCTTTATTGTGCGTACCCTTCGTTCTTACTTGGTGTGTGGCGCGCAAACAAGCGTCCCTCCATTGGCGATTGGAAAGTGTATGTTTATATGTATATAAAGTTTATAAAGTAACAGAGGGCAGGGGAGCTTAACAGCTCATAAGCCCACCTCCAGTGGCAGTTCACCATTAAACTTTATCCAGTCGATTTTTGAACGAGTTAAGAATGGCCACCGTAACTACCTCTTCAGGCAAGCGGTTCCAATCGTTAACAACACGATTAGTGAAGAGCTGGCTACTCTTAGTCTTGTTCTTCATTTGAAGATGGTGAGGTCGTGTCCTCTTCGCTGGTCTTCACGTAACGTCCACCGGTGTTCACTAGAAATGTCATATAAATTGTGCAGAATCTTGTACGCTTCGATTAGGTCGCCTCTCCTCCTCCTTTTCTCAAGGGATGGAAGGTGCAGTTTTGGAGTCTTTCTGGATAAGGCAGCTTTTTACAAGAGAAGACCAGCTTTGTAGCTCTCCTTTGCACTCTTTCGAGGGTGTAATGTCTTTGGCCAGGTAAGGTGACCACAAAGCATTACCATATTCTAGGACCGGCCTGATGTAGGTCTTGTATGTATACTATAGTATACTATACTACATGTATACTACTATGTATACTATACTACATCAGGCTCTGTGCACGTGTTGAATGCTGCCTATGGACGTTTCTTTTTGGCCATGTCAGTATGGCACAGCGGTAGGACTTATGCCTTTGGTTTAAAGGTCGTGGGTTCAATTCCCCGCTCAGGCAGTCTGACATTTAGTCCAAAAGGCATCGTAATTGGGGGTTTGCATCCGTATTTATTTCCTGGTCCGCGGTATCTACCGAGACGGCTAAACATCTGAGAGTAAACCTTCTTAAAAAAGAATGATAAGAACAATACGGAGATTAAATCTTGTTATCATTATCGAGTTTTGTTTTAGTTAGACTAGCTAAGAGAACTTTGGATAATGTTGGGCTGGTTTAGACGTGTAGGTGTGTTTATAGGTAGCTCTAAGTAGTGGCCACCAAGGAGCAGGGCGGGTCGTTTATCCTGGCTGGAGCAAGTGAGCAAACCAAGCAAGCTACCTCTTCTCCTTTATTCACTTTCTCCTCCCCCTCCCTCCTTCCACTCACTGCCAGCCAGATCCGTCATAATTATTATTATAGTAGAGCAATAAACCATAAGTTATTGTATGATGCTGTCCGTCGGTGAATTCGTGTTATCCTGATGGCTCGAGATAGCGAGGGAGTGACTGACTGACTATTCTCCACGTTCCACGCCATTTTGTTTACTGAAGAAGTCACCCAAGCTGCCCGATTCTTCGAGAATAATTTACACGGAGCGTGCGTGCCAAATTTCAAAGTTTGTCAACAAATCACACCGAGGTCGACCTTCCTCAGAAACCTGCTGTAGCACTTTAATGCACTTTAATGTTTCAGTGTCAATGCGCTCCGCTGATATTCGAGGAAGGTCTGCTTCGCTGTGATATGTTTACTACTGCTCCTGCTTTGCTTAAAACTAAACCAACTTCAAACTAAATTGTGCGTCAATGGGAAAATGTATGGCGTAACTCCCTGACAGGCAAGAATTCCCACAAATGCAAGCATAACACACAAATTTAATTTTCGGGCAATTGTTTGCGCCATTGGTCACAATAAAACATGACATGAGAAATAAATCTACACGAAAATGTGGAGACAAACAACTAGTGTTCAGCCGTCTTCGATTTGACCTAAATCCAAGATGGCTGAACACTAGTTGGCTGTCTCCACATTTTCGTGTGGATTTATTTTTCATGTCATCATCTTTTATTGTGACCAAAGGCAGAAATAATTGTCCGAAAATTAAATTTGTGTGTTATGCTTGCATTTGTGGAGATTCTTGCCTGTCAGGAGGTCACGCCACACATTAAACCAACTTGTTTTGGGATTGGTAACGCGTTTTTATTTTTAGGAATTTAAAAAAATTAGTTTCGGAAGATGACTCCATTATTTTTTTCTTCACCACTTAGATGTCTTTTTTTTTCCTCTTGCTTTTTACGTCTCGATTGTTTTAAAGTCCGTTACAGCATCTTGTCCTGAGGCTTTGCAGTTGTACGTAGGCTAGCTTGAAATCTTAGGCTAAAACGACCCGTTTCGTTAGCTGTTCCTCGCTATATCATCACAATATTTCGTCCAAGATCGGTTCACTAACTTGGTTTGTTTTTTTCTGCTGCGTGATTATTGCCACCGCTCGTCTCACGTCATCAATGAGCCGTGGAGAAGCATCAGCCCTGGACTTGACAGAGTGATTGACGGCAACAACCAAGGTAGTAGTTGACGGCCTTCCACGATGCCCATGGACAAAAGGTTCCCAGAACACCCTCCCCATCCCTTGTCTCACCCCGATACACATCCAGAGGCAATCACTTCTGTTTCCTGTGCACACGTGGCTGATGGAGCAAAAACACCCTTAAATTAGAAAACCGCAGAGAATATAGATTGACAAACAAAGAAAATATTTCTATTGGGCTATATATGTTTACTTAGTCTTTGAAATAAGCTAACACACTGTTTATATAGGCTATGCAAGAGGTATTGAGGTTACATCCCATCTTCCTTTCATCTTTCATCCTGTTGCCATTTGTAGCCGTTTTGTGATTGCTTTACTAAGAGTTTCACACTTACTTTTTCTCGAACTCGTACAGTATCCTTCCATATCATGAAATAAGAAAGTCCGACGTCATGTCGGGTGTAGTTGGCTTCGTTTGCCTCGACGCCTGCAGGACTGACTCATGGAATTTCAGCTTTTTCAATAATATACTACAGGAGTAAAGGGCACAACAACGAAAATAATGCCCTAAAAAAAGATTCGGCAATCCTTTATTATGGACTAACATTTTATGCACCCGAGATTCAACCCAAAGAAATCAGTGGTCTGCGATTCTACATCCACAACTATATAGATACTTGCTGGCCGCCAGTTGACGCCACCGTCTAAGGCAGGTTGTTGCAGTGCATGCTGGGAGAACTTGACTTAGAAGCGATATGAGAAGAAGCCATATTGGTTAATAGTAATGTATTATTTTATTTCGTCCGTATTTAAAAGACTGGACTCAAATCAGTCTGAAGAAGACTACAAGGCATCAGCGTAAAGCCCTCTCCAGACAGAACAACATTTTCTACGAAGCGATGCTTTGGCCTACGAGATCAAAATAGCTGAATTTGTACGGTTAGTGTTGCGTTTAAGGACCCATTTTGACGTATTTGGTACACCATCTTGCGTCGACGTGCAGCTACGAGCAGCCAGTTGGTTAGGGCTTTAGTCTTGTCCGTGGCGCCTGAACTGAGATGAAAGAATTGTCTTGAGTTACAATCCGGAGTTAATTGGTTCGAGTCGTGGTCGCATCATCTCAATGAAATATATATCCATGATAACGGTTTCCAATTGATTTTCAATGTATGATTTTACGGTTGTGATACCATCTTTCCTTTATCTTCTGTTGAATTTATAGCGAATTGTGTGTATTGATTAACCAGCATTATTATTAATAATGGCTTCCCAGCACTAATGTATTAGAAAACAAAACGAACTCGTTTGATGCTTAAGGTAAGGTTTAACCGATCCGAAGACAAAACAGCAAAGAAACACAAATGAATATTTCTGTAAGGTTTCAGATACTGCAGTGTTGCTGCACTGTTTAGTTCACGTGAAACGTTACTGATTCCTTCTCTTCGCGCACGTAATAAGAGCAATTAACACGTTGCACGTGACGTCACCTTTCATCAACTTATGCTGGCGCGCCCCCCCCCCCCCCCCAGAGTTGGTGTTCTTAGTTAATCTTTCTTCAAAGTGAGGAGTTAATCTTGTGTACTGGTAGTAGTTTACTCTTCGTTACAATCCTTACAGCACCCCTCGAACAAACGAGGCAGGGAAATCGACCTCAAGTATAATAGGAAGGGTTCCTTCAGGACCACGTTATTAAACCTAAAAATCGTTGAAATTCAATAGTCAAGTCATTTGCTCCAAAGCCCTACTTTACGCGGGACCCTGGTTGGCATTTTTCGAGTGAAATTGTGTAGAACAACGGACGCATCCTGCTTGCAAGGTCTAAATTATAGACTTGGTTCTGACATTTCATATCAATTGGATGTTCGTGGCTCAAGCCAAATTCCGCTGTTGATGCAACGAGGACCGGCTGGCGAAAAAGCTTTTCTTATTTAATAAAGTTTTCCTCCATGGTCCGAAATTTATCTCCTCTAATGATTTGGCAATAATTACAGAGGTTGGAGCCAGTAACTCGGCATTAGCGTTTAATTTAGTAGCGTGAGGGTCAAGACTGGTGGCTGCCACTCGTCTCTTTAAAGACACCCGCCTCCTTGCAGACCAGAGCTGCCGTATTCAGCAAAACAGCCAGGCACGAAGGAATGCTCAGTTCTAACACTAGATTGCAATAATTAGAGTTTAAAAACCTTGCACAAAAAGAAAATGAGATGAACAAGTGGGTGGGATTTGGTAAATTTGTGTAGCGTGACGAAAACAAATGAAAAATCAAGTAGATATTTTTTTTTTTTTTCATCTCTACGTAGGCCTCTTATCTTTTTTTTTTTGTGTGTGTACTGTGTAGGCCTATATATTATTATATAATATGAGATGGGGAGCAGGGGTAACGAGACTGGGGTGCTGGGGTATTCCTCCAGCTTAAATCGTTGGCTCCTGTATTTTGCTGGGGTATTCCCCCAG
>JAHWFP010024847.1:0-37606 GCA_023313725.1 Lithobius niger
GTATCTTTCTTTAAAAATAGGTAGTGCACTAAAAAATACATCTTGCCTTCGTAATCATGATTTTATTTCCAGCTAGGCTTAGGCTTGTTTTTTTCGCTCGCTGCATTGTGGAGTCGTCACTTGTGTTCTCCACAATGGCAGCCATCAATTTCATGTCTATGTTAACCCTACCAAGATAAATAGGCTGTTCCATAATTGTATATAGTCTTAAGTGCATCACATGACTTCCCTGTATTTAAAGAGCAGTAAACAGGAAGTTCGCGGTCTTATCAGCTGTAGCCTACACTCTGTTAGTCCGTGTGTTTATTACCATTGGTGCCCACGCTGGGCTAAGGTGTGTCCCCGCCTAGGACATCACAAACCACAAAACAGGTTATGGCAGATCGACGTGCAGCTGAACGTATCCATAATTTGCAGGATAGCACCTTGCAATCTGAACCCGAATCAATTCTGGATTCAGATGACGATGCTGAAGAACCCGTCGTCATTTTACGCCATATTTTAGCGGCGACGCAGATACCAACACCAAAAACATTTCGTGATACATTATCATCTCCTGAAGCCGATGGCTGGGCCCATGCGACGGAGCAAGAACTGGACTCCATGAAATCTCACAATGTCTGGACACTAGTTCCCAAGCCTCCCGGAAGTAAAGTAATTCGTTCCAAATGGATATTCATACGAAACAAAACCCCGATGGTTCATTGCGAAAATTAATGGCAAGATTAGTAGCTGCGGCCTGGAATGAACGCGCTGGTATAGATTACATTTCATCCTACTCGCCCACCGTGAGGAACTCTTCCGTCCGTCTAGTGCTCGCACTTTCTGCCCGATTACACCATAAACTACATTTCCTAGACACTACCACAGCCTACCTTTTCGGGAAAATTTCACGTGTCGTATACCTTACGCAACCTCCAGGATACGAAACACCCGGGGACCATGGGCAGCAGTTAGTCTGTTTGCTAAATAAATCCATCTATGGTTTATCGGAATCCGGGCGGAACTGGTTTGAACACATAAGCAAAATTTTACGCCAATTGGGTCTCGTAAAGTCTGAATTCGACCCATGTGTCTTTGTCCAAAAATCTGGTGACAATCTACTCATTTTATGCCTCTTCGTCGATGATAAGATGATCAGTGTGAAAAACGAAAACATCTACCAATCCTTCTTAACTGTCTTACGAACGCACTTAGATATAGTAGAGGTCAAAAATCAGAAATACATCGGATACGAGATAGAATACACAAATCAATTTATTACCCTCTCCAATGCAAAGTACATACGAGACAAACTAGAATATTTTAAATTAGCTGATGTCAATCCCGTGAAGACCGTCTCTGCCACTTCGAAACCTCTAGGTGCCTGCATAGACTCTTTACCAATTGATAAAACCACTTATCTGGAAATGCTCGGGTCGTTGATGTTCTTGGGGATACAAACTCGCCCAGATATTCTCTTCACTGTCGTGCAGTTAGCCAGACAATCGGCAGCACCGAAACTCGCACATTTGACAGCACTTAAAAGGGTGTGGAGGTACCTCAAAGGCACAGCCAATAGGAAAATTCATTACCGATTGGGTGACATTAGCTAATTGAAGACTTATAGCGACACCTCCTGGGATTCAGTAGAAGGCAGTAAAGGTGTCAGTGGCATTTTAATCATGTTAGGCTCTTTGCCTGTAGTATGGAGCAGTAAGACACAGCCCCTCGTTGCGCACTCAAGTTGTGAAGCGGAAGTCAGTGCTATGTCAGACCTAACGAAGGAACTAATTTGTTTTCGGGGATTGCTTGCAGAGATCAGCCCTACAACTTTGAATTTTCCAATCGCAGTGTACACGGACTCTTGTTCTGCTATGGATCTCTTGACCAATGGTGGCAGTAGTCATTCGAGACACTATCTTCGAAAAATAAATTATGTCTGGGACGAAATACTCAAGAATAACATCTGCCTTAATTTCTGCCCGAGTACCGAAATGCCAGCTGATCCCCTTACGAAAATTGTGACTGGTACTAGACTGAATGAAATCACGAAGTTGTGTTTTGCACTTTATTCTGATTAATATTCATTGACTGACGTATTTTGTATTACCGATATAGTGACTATCAACTTTCTACTTGCCGATTGTGTCGCATGTAGTTGCGTGATTTTATGATATTTTGTTGTCTGGTGAAGTTTTACATTGTTAGTTTCTATTTGTTACGTTTCGCTGATAGGGTTTCTTATGCGGGCATGTAAAATCGTCTACCATTTCAAAATTAATTATTTTTCGTTATTCCTATTCTTCAACGTATAAACGCTGTTTTGCGTCATTGTTATTATTTAATATTTCAAGTCTGTGCCTTGTGTTCAGGTTTCCGCATTTTTGTATTCTTGCATTTTATGCCGTTGTTTGCATGCTATAATTAGATAGCTGTTAATTTGTAATCAGTAAAGCCTCATTAGTGCTTATAAGAGGGGAATGCTGTGGCAGGTGCATAACGAAAATCACGCATGATGCTGTACTGTCCATTATTGGGGGCTGTATATTGTTGTGGTGTTGTTGGCGGTTGGAGTTTTGTAAACGTTTGACTTTGGGTAAAACGTGGGCTAACTTTAATGTTGGCCTGGGCCCGAATAAAAGTATTCATGTGAAGTGCAAATGGCGTTCTTGATCCAGTGATCCATGAGACCTTCGTCAACACATCCAAATAGTGGTTAAAGCTTTTATTTGTCAGTGAAGGAAAGATATTACTGCGAAGGGAAAGGTGTTGACTTGATCCTCACATTAAAAAAAAAAAGAATGGCCAGATTGCTTCAACACAGCATTTCAAAAGCTGTGTTTCGGAAATTTTTATTCGAAGCAAGCATAGATCAAATTTCAGAACCCCCCCCCCCCAACAAATAATTTGATGCGAGGCTTTTTATTTGATGCAGCGGATTATGTAATATTGATACAACAGTAGTGATCAGACTAATATGACTTTGGAAAGGTCACTAATTAATGCCGCGTCAATTATTTTTATTTCTTACAAAAAAATCGATGCGGGAGGGCCTGAGAACCATTTTATTATTTTGCATGGCCTAACTGACAACAAATACATATAGCCAGATATAAATATCTGTACAACAATATAGCAAAAATAACATTAGGAATAGTCTGATATGTATGGTTGTAGGTTACACTTATTTAGTCTGAATTTAAAACAATTTATAGAGGGTGCCGTGACAACATCATCAGGTAAAGCATTCCAAACATTAACGACCCGATTTACAGAAAGTATTTTCTGCAGTTTAATCTGAAGGGTTCTTAACCAATTTCAGGGAGTGACCCCTGTTCCGTCCCTCTCTGTTAACATCAAAGACGAAAGATGGATCATAATCTAGGAGACCATGCAACAAACAATATGTGAATGACAGGTCGGCTTTTACCCGGCGTAGTTCCAAAGAATCAATTTTCAACTTATTCAGTCTGGCTGCATATGGTATATTTCAGAACCCTGGGAGAAGCTTGGTAAACACTCTCTGCACTCTTTCTAACCTCAGAATGTCTCCTCGAAGTGACGGGGACCAAACGGGGCCGGCGTATTTTACAAGCGGACGGACATATACTTTAAAGGCCAACAGTAAAGTTGGGACATCCCTAGAAGTGAAACAGTTTCTGATAACAGCTGCTCATTGCATTGCTATTTTAATGACAGCATTACAGTGGTGAGTCCACGTTAGATTCGGAGAGAGCCAGACGCCTAAGTCCTTGACAATAGTTAATGGTTCCAGTTTTGAACCCGAAAGGTAGTAATTATATGATGGATTTTTACTCCCGATGTGCAACACTTTGCATTTTTTGTCCGAAATCGGCAACTGCCATTGATCTGACCAGTTTTTTAGTTCATCAAGTTCATGTACGATACCATTGTGACTCTGTTTTGATTTCATTGCAGAGCGGAGTTTAACGTCATCAGCAAATTTTCGCATTTTTACACCTGCAGAAGTTGACGATAGATCGTTTTAAAAAAATGGTGAATACCAATGAACCTAAAACTGACCCCTGTGGAACGCCACTTTCAACCACAGCATCATCAGACACCGATTCCCAGTCTACGACACGCTGGCTACGGCCCACAAGGAAATCGGTAATCCAAGCCAGTAGTTGCCCGCTGATGCAATGTTTTTAAGTTTAAATAGTAATTTGGTGTGGACAACGGAATCAAATGCTTTCGCAAAATCAATTACAACTATGTCAACTGGGTAACCTTCATCTAAACAACTACTCCAGTCGTTTAGGACGTCCAGTAGCTGTAGTGTTGTTGAGCGTCCACGCAAAAAACCAAATTGATCATACGAGATTATATCTTGTTCGTTTAGAAAATTTAGCATTTCATTTTTAATAATTCTTTCCATAATTTTACAAGGTACACAAGTAAGAGATATTGGTCTGTAGTTTTGTGAATCGGATGCATTACTATTTTTGAAGATTGGAATTACACGTGCCTTTTTCCAGCATTTAGGGATTTTGCCCGACTGCATTGAGAATTTAAATATTATTACCAAAGGAGAGATAATCTTTCTTTGTAAAAATATACGGATAGTCCATCAGGACCAATGGCATGGCTAGTTTTTGTATCATTAATTGCTTTGAGAACTTTCTCGTGTGAGAAAGACACATTATCTAAGGTCTGTGTGAACGCATGCATTAGGTTCCTCTGATTGTCAGGGATGGCTCCATTATCAGAGATGAAGTTTTCGGAAAAGATATTGTTTAAGACATTTGCCTTTGCCTCGTCTGATGACACCACCTGTCCTTTTAGCTTTAAGGGTGGGATACTTCGCTTAATTCCAGTTTTATTTTTTACCAACCTATAAAGTGCACCAAGATTTCCTTCCTTTATAACTTTACTTTCAGTTTGGATGGACAATCGCTTTACACAATCTGCGTAGTTCCTGCTAGCTTGCTTGTACAATGATTTGGTATCTTCACAGCGATTTCTTCTATAATGGCGCCCAAGTCTCTTTTTATGCGAGCTTAATTTCCTGGCTTCACGAGGGATGCGTTTTTTATGCCGAAAAGAGTTGACTTGTAGTGTACTATGTTGATCCAAGGTGTCATTTATAGTAGCGATAAAAATATTCCACATTATATCTATATCAGTAGCATCAACCATCCTAAGATTCCAATCGAGCTCATGAAGAGAATTTTTTATGCTCTCTAAGTCTAATTTTTTAATTTTTAAGTTTGACACAGTAGGTTCAATTGAATGGATGGTGTGGATGCAAAGGACAGCATAGAATGGTCGCTAGTACAGAGTCCATGTAAGACAGCAACGTCCGTAATAGTGCGTTCGTTGTCAACCAAGATAAGGTCGAGTATATTATTGCCCCGTGTTGGCTCGATGACTGTTAAAAATTGTAGTGCCTTTTTTCCTGTTGCTCCTGAATGTAGCCAGTCAATTGTTGGCTGGTTGAAATCCCCAACAATAACGTTGATACGGTCAGATCTAAAGTCTGAGTTAATGTATTCACACATTAATGTAACGGTATTGAAGTCATCCCCAATCAGGATGTACCCAATAGTTATCGAAACTTTTTCATTGAATAGGTCCATAGCCATTGCTTCAACTGTAGTACGGTACATAGGTTTGTTACATGGTACAGGAGTTCTTTTTTTGTTGCAAATAAAATGCCACCAGCACGAGTCAAGCGGTCTCTCCTTTCGATGTTGTACGATGTATTGCCAGTCAGCATCGCGTCCGTTATCGTATTATTTAACCAAATTTCCACAACAAACATAAGGTCATATAAATCGCTTAACAATAACATATTGAATTCAACAAGTTTGTTCACAAGACTTCGTGCATTTAGAAACAGACAATTTAGGTGAGCTTTATGGTTAGATTGTGTAAGGTTAGCAGTAGACAGTTGCATATTGGAGTTCAAATTAACAGACCGATCTGAAGTATCTATTGTAGACGGAAGGGACAAGGATCCAGGAGGGCAGAAAAACCCTGGGCCGACTTTTTAGACCATTATCCACCTGTAGTTTCCCAGAATGGCCTTAGTCATCACGTTAGTTAAATGTTTTTTTCCAGTAGCAAAAAAATGTACTCCATCTCAGGCCAAGAGGTACCTGGAATTTATAATAGCATCCCACATGGAGATGTATGTTACATTCTCGAGTTTGCAAATGTTCATAATGTGACCGTTGCAGCAGACCAAATAGTTTTTGACGTCGAACCAAATACAGTTATACCTCGTTATAACAATACTTCTTACAACAATAAACCTGTTTAGTGTTTATAACAATGCTATTTTTGATGCACTTTAAGCAACCATGTATGCCAAAGTGGTTGCTTATAACAATAAACCTGATAAAACATACTACTTTCCAAGGACCCTTGAATATCGTTATAAAGAGGTTTCACTGTAGCTTCTGGGACCCACTGGGGTAGCAGGCCAACGATGGAGAGTTTGATTTCAGGCTGATACTCTTTTATTAGTCTCATTACCTGTGACAGCCTTTCAGAAATACCACTGGGAGTCACTTCGATCTTGTTAGTGCCCAGACACATAACAGCATGAGTGGCCTTGGCATGGGACTTCATGATCTCGGGAATAAATTTTATAACATGCTCAATACACGCTCTGGGAAAACACCAAGTCATGTAAGTGTGGCGCCATAAGGCACGGTCGCGAGTTTTCCCTAGAATAGTTTGTAAATCAAATTGTTTTACATGTATTATGTTTCCGGAAGATTGGGGGTGGGGGTGGGGAGAGGTGGAGCTCTAAATTGTTGTGCAGAAGGTATAGAAAAATTCTTGGCTGTGGCCCCATGTACTTTCAGGAAATTTGTAGTTGAAGGTACGGCACCAACGGCATAAAAACTAGACCACATTGGTCCAACAACACCACACCACCACCTTATCAGTCTTAAAAACATACCTGCAAAACAAGAGTTATGTTTCAGATATGCTGAACTTATCCAATTATCCATTATCCATCGAATTATTATTAAATAAATTATCCAATTTTCCAATTATTAATAAATAAATTATCCATCGAAACCAGAAAAATCTTGCACCTAGAACCTGACCCACCAGACAGAGATTTTACCCCCTGGTCATTCGTTGGCATTCCTGCTCTAGTAGTTTAATCATGTGCAATCATTTGTTAGCAGGACTTTGGATTGTTATTACAAGGGAGATTTTTTATGACATAACCAGGCAGGGTAAGACACCTCAGCAGGTACGTTTTTTCACTCTGCTTTTTCTATTAGTTTTTACCACAGCTTTTTTCCTAGATTCGTTTTAACAACCTAAAAATGTTGTGTCGCTTACTTTCAACAACCAAGTAAGGCCACTAAAAAAAATGTGTTGTTGCTCAGTCCCTGGCTGGTAAATAAAAAAATGATGAGCAAACATATTTACTTAAAGTAAATTTGTACGAAAGGAGCTTCTTGCAGATGAATTGGAATAGTTCCAAAATTTACGACAACAATCTGAACAGAAAGATAACCATTTTACCAGGTATAATTTAGTTTTAAACAGAAATTAAAAATTAAAACAAAAGACTGGTCATCGAGTAACTTTTTTTAATTGGAAAAAAATGCCCGAGAAACCCCAGTGGCTGAATCAGCATGACGTGCAACATGTATTTAGTTTGGACGATTGTTTGGCTGTAGTTGTCAAATTTGCCTGCACAACGAGTAACCTTTTGCCACATTATGTCTTTGCTACACCTTTTAGTTCACAACGCGTTTTGTACAAGATTCATGGCAGAGATCGAGCCGTTTCATTCCTACCGTTCCAGTCTCTTGCTCTGTCTATTGGGCATGTGATGCGTTTCTCTGTATCGGATGCCTGCTGCCGCCCAGTGAAGTCGTCGCGAGCTACAAAGTGATAGTTTACACAGACAAAAAATTGTGTGTTTGCAAAGCAGTGAGAAATACCTTTATTTTTATTTTTTTTTTTTTTTTACATTTTTTCCCCCCATAGCCTAACCAACTGACGAAACGTGTGGAGGAACAAAATTTAAAAGATAAGCTAAACAACATTTTACAACAAACATGTTAAGTTATTTAAAACAAATTACAAGTTTGTCGCTCAAAGCAAGGGCATTATTTTAAATTACCACCAAAAATATTAAATTCAGTATCTAACCATTTCAAGGAATTCATGGCATAGAAATTTTTCTTAAATTTGAGCACTTTCAAGAAATTCAAACACATTGAATACACGATTCAGTGAACCCTGAATAACGTATTACAATCCTGTAACGCATCCCATAAAGGAGAAAATTAAGGACTGCAGCTGTGGTACGAAAAATGCCAAAGGAAGTACTTGGTCTCTAAACTAAGTTTTTATTCATGAAAATGCTGTCTAATCACCTATGAAAAGAAAACAGCATTTTTTTGGACGACAAGAATGACTTCTGTCTCCAGGGACTCGGCTAGCTCCCGAGATCTTCCAAGACAGAAGACATGAACCTGAACTTGAAGTGCAGAAAGTGCAATGTCATTAAGTTTGGACCCCAACACTCCACTTACCACTTTGGAAAATGGTAGGTGGAGCACTCTCCTTGCTCTACTGCAGCACATTGTTTACAATCACAAGAGTTCGCCACTTAATCACGGTATATCAGTCTCAAAAGAAACCATAAAATTAGAACAGCTTAGTGGCGTACGACTCAGCTATTCACTGCCTCACTAATAGCTGTGAGTGACTAGGGAAGCACTCACTCTGTATCAACTCTCAAATACAGTACCTCCGTTAAAGATACCCAATCCTAGATTTAAGCCTCTGTAATGGGTGACCCAAGTACAGAGGGCTGGGTCACGCACCACCACCACCACTAGAAAGTATAACATTTAAGTACTAACGGGAAGATTCCTGTGGTGTATGACAGAAAATGCTCCCTTTTCAGCTTGTGAAACTTGTGAAGCCAACTACCCAAGTCCACCATCTTCACACACTTGCTCTTCAATTTAAACAGGCATATTAAACAACATCTGGCTATACGCAGCACCATGGGTAGCACCATGGGTGACTAAGTGGCACAGTGAATGATGTAACAAAAAAGACTAAGTTTCAACACTTACCTTCTTCAAACAAATATAACATTCTATCATACAGAATAACCGTCTCCACCACCATTGCCAGCAGTAGACGTAGAGAATAAAACACCAACACTTGTTTCCATCGGCTCGTACAATTTTCAACGTAAGATGACGTGCAGTCACTTTGAGAAATATGAAGACTCGTTTTCTTCAATGCTTCCTTACTGTACCTGAAGCGTACAAATAATATAATAATAATTAATAAAATAAGACTGTTAGGTTCAAATGAAATTGTCAATAATTTTGCTAGAAGCTTTAAATCTTAACAAGCTGAATAGAATTTACTCATAAATTTAGCAATGAGAAAAACAGAAAATTTAGGGGAGTAAGTTTTCACTAATTCCACTGTACTGCTAGGTCAGGTGTGTCTACAGTGTTACAAGAATCTGTTAGTAGACGTCGCCACCTGCATGAAACGGTTAGAGGTGTGTGCAATGTCACCAAGGTTACGGTTAGGTCCTTTGTTGGAATAATAGATGTTTAAAATAACAAACAATATCGAAATAACAATAAAAAAAATCAACAAAGCGACGATCAGCTATTCTAAGAATTACCCTAGCCAACAATCAAAAACAGTGAAGGTGCTTTGATAAGTGTCAGTTTCAACTGAAGACAAATGTACAATACTGCCGCACCATCTGGTATTAGCACGTAGTACTAAAATGCACACCCCTACATTCTACAATTACAGCCACACATGCACACTTGTTTGTATCTCCTCCTAATTTAGCTTGTACACAATAATTAGCACACACAAATCATCAATAAATAATTAAAACCGAGTAAATTTATTGATTTTATCGTGATGATCATGCACATGTATACATTACATGGTGGTCCCAATAGGGCACAGAATACATGGGAAAGTTTACAATGAATTCGATAACAGGTTCAAAGGTATGGATGGATCCAGATCAATCATCTTGAAGAGGAAACGCGCTATATATTCACAAAAACAAAACACAAACTTCACAATAATGTACAAATTTTCGATGAACCAATCCTTCAAACAAAATTGATCTCTCAGTCACCTTCATCATGCCATCAACAAGTCGTCAGTTACTCTATCTACATTGTCGACATTGTGGTCACTTTCGTTACTAACGTGTGCCTTAGAATTTGAAAAAGTAGCTCTCAGGCCACGGTACTTGGAGGCAGTTCCATTTTCCACTTGTGTGCGAGTCTCAGTGAGAGTCATGCACTAGGTGTGTGATGCGAGAGTGTAAGAGGGCTGGAGATTCATAAGTGGAACTTGGCAAGCTTCAACATGTTCAGTTGAAAGAGACTAAACCCCTTAGATCAATTTTAGTAGGGTGGTCACATTTTCCAACCAATTCGGTGCCCTGTCTCCATGTCATCTAAGGGCTTCACTGTCTCTTTTAATTCAACATTTTGAATCTTGCCAAGTTCCACTTATGAATCTGCAGCCCCCTTCCTAACCCCTTGCGCATGACAGTTTCACTGAACAATTCGCACACGGATGGAAAACGAACTGCCTCCCAATACCGGAGGCTGAGAGTGGCGTTTTCAAATTCAAAATGCAAACGTTAATGACGAAAGTGACCATGATGATGTAGCTGTAACTGACGACTTGTTGATAACCTGATGAAGACGAATGCGACAATCCTTTTTTCTGAAGAATTGGCTCGTCAACAATTTGCACATTCTCGAAGTTTGTCTTTTTGTGAATATATGGCATGTTTCCTCTTCAGATGAACTCTCAAATTCACAGTAGCTCGACGCATAGTTTGATCCAGATAGACAAGACACCAACGGAGGACGAGAAGCTCGTGATCTTGGCATTACATGTTACTAAAAACAACGACAAATATTAAAAGATACGTGAGAAACCAAACTACTGAATACAAGAGTGTAGGACTCCTCGGGTTTTTACAGCACAACTAAACTTTTTACATGGTCAAGGAATAACTTTAATTTCGAAAACTAGGCACACATTCAACAAATCATTCACGTTTCTTGATTAAGGGTGCATTTATGCAACAATCTCCTAAAGTATTCTCGCAGCCAAAACACACTTAGTCGTCAGTCACAGCGTGGTGGCGAAAGTGTAACAATTCAACCTGGTAACAATTCTACATGATAGCTATCAACGATATCGTTTGGTTACTTCGGTGAACTCAAATCAATTCGTGACAATAAGATAAAGTAGTCTTCCTGAAGAAACAATTTCCACAGTAACTGATAACGCCAATTATTTTTAGTTTTGCTAAGAGTCAGCAGAGCCAGCACCACATTGACATTTCATACGAGTTTATGACATCTAGTTACTAGAGATGCACCGATGTTGGCAACGGCCATCAGAAATCGGCCTTTTTTGGCTACATCGGTCATCGGAACATCGGCATCAGTTTTAGGCAGCAGATGTTAACACATCGGAAATCCACAATTTTAAATAAATCATTATGTGAAAGATGTGCTAACAACTATTTTCTGGAAGCTAGATTTAGTTTTAATTTTATTTCTAATATACTCTTAATTATTTTTGACTCATGGAAAATGCAACTTAAGTTTCACTTTACTTTCTTCAATATCGGACCAAAAGTTATTGGAATCGGATACCAGCTGTTGTTTTTTCAACATTGGAATCGGACATTGGAATTGGCATTTGAGCGCATCGGTGCATCCCTACTAGTTACAAGCATGCATTGTGAGATCGTTGCATGAATGTGCATTAGCCTATGAAAATAACAACTGCAGGTTTATTTTAAGCCGAAGATCCCTCATAAGTGCAGTAAGGGGTATAAGAAATAAATGCAGTATAAGGAGTACAAATTATAAAATTTACTCCTTACATTGAAAATGGTAGTTCATGTGCTCTTTTAACACTGCAAAGTCCTAAATGCCTCATTTCTGGGTACTGTTTCACTATTAGAGCTTCCAGTGTTGCACGATAACAATGTATCTTCAAAGCAGGTGCATCTCCTGTTTATAAATAATATAATACAAAGTACAATTTTAGTAGAGAGCTGCAGTAATTCAAAATTTATGTCACAACAATAGAACTATCCATTTTAACCTATGCTCTTCAAACTTAAATGATTTCAGTAGGCAGTCAAATGGCTTATTTCCTTCATATTCGCTCAATTTCACAAAGAAGACACTCACACAGTCTTGCTAATTTTCAACAGTACCCCTTATTCTGTCTTCATTAGGCCCTCCAAAGTTCATTTTAGGTCTCTGGTCACATCCTTGCTTGTTGTCAATTGCCTGGATTTGAATTTGGCAGTTATCACAGCCTTCAAATCCTGTGATAACAGTCAAATTCAAATCCAGGTAACTGACAACAAGCAAGGATGTGACCAGAGACCTAAAATGAACTTTGGAGGGCCTAATGAAGACAGAATAAGGGGTACTGTTGAAAATTAGCAAGACTGTGTGAGTGTCTTCTTTGTGAAATTGAGCGAATATGGAGGAAATAGCCATTTGACTGTTTCCTTGTTTCACAGTAGTTCTATTAACAATGTTTTTAGTGATTTCACTAGGGTTTTACCTTTTAGTTTTTCTCTGTACTTCTCAATTGCATGGCAAGCAACCTCTCTTGCAATGTAACTTAACTTATGATGTGGGCTGCTTTTGACATACTTGCTTAAGGGGTAAGTACCTTCTTCCCCCCTGAAAAAAAAGTTACAATTATCCAGTCAATGACACAAACAGTCAGCAGACTGACAGGCAGACAGACTGGCCTTGTGAGAATAGAGAATACAAGAGAAGATATACTAATCTGAGAAAAAGAAAACACAACTCCATGAATGGGACTCGAACCCAGGATTTCCCCACTCTACCACTGGGCCAGACCCTGGCTACAAGATTAAAAGCTTTGGCCGAAAGGTAGAATAAATATTTATTGACCTTTATATACTTCGCCCCAGTACGTCAGTGGGCTAGTATGACTTGAGTGTTATTGCTTGTTTGGTTTCTAGTGTGGAAAGGCCAAGAAGCTTTGCCGCCTTTACATACATGACGGTGCCAAAGCTACTTGCATCTTGGCCTTTCCACAATAGAAACATCACAAGCAATAATAGTCCCACTCGTCCACTGAGATACAAGGGCGGACCATGGTAATAAGATTCTAGCCAAGCTTCGCTTTCTCAGTTTTGTACTAATGATCACAAATATAAATATGTGTAAGGACACAATGCTGCTTACTTCTTAGCCTCCACGCTAGAAATAATGCAAGCAATAAAAAATAAATCACCAGGTAAAGGGTTAATGAAGCACACTATAGCATTAAGACTGGCCTTGTGACATACACAATACACTAATCTTTACCTTCTGATTTATTCTTTATTTATTAGGATATCCAGATTTAGCTTAAAAAAAGCCCAATTTTACCTGGATGGGAGGTCAAAATTGGTTTCTATTGCCTAAGGGGAAAAAATAAACTACCTGTAAATTTCTTGCATTCAGTTCCTGGATGCCTGTTACCCTGGAGGAAATAAAAACGTAGATACGCCCAAATTGCACACCTATAAACGGCGCTTGGACAAGCCGGCGGCCATCTCTTTTCCTCTCGATATGTCACGATTGGTGACTCAAGAGAGGAGGTTGGGTGGGAGATTTACAGGTAGTGTATTTTTCCCCCTTAGGCAATAGAAACCAATTTTGACCTCTCATCCAGATAAAATTGGACTTTCTAGTTACCGGGGAAGGAAAAATACACTACCTGTAAATTTCTTGCATTACAGATGATCTCGTCGTTAGGTGGCGGGCACCATCGTGACAAGTTCCCAAGGGTGCGAACTGGGTCCCCAGTGGCTCGTTGATCGTTTTTTGTTTGTTTAATTCATTACCGAGTGGCCAGGTGATGTTATGCGTAAACCCATCAAGTGGGGTAAGGTCCGAGTTGCTGAATTGGGTCAGCAGATGGACGGGGCTTCATCCGACTGATTGATACAGTTATGTATATATTTTTGCAAGTTTATGAAAGAATGAGGATGATTACCGTGAAGAGTGATGGGTTAATTTCCCACAGGTTACTTGGCTGAACAATTTTCCTTGATGTTGGAGTTCATTGGATGTGTTGATAGGAGAACCACAGAAGATTAATGATCACGTTAGGGTATTATTGATTGTTTACTAAGAATGTGAGATGAGATTGTCTATGGTTGGAACTTCGCAGGGGTCTTGTAGCTTCGTCGAATGAGAAGTGATTGAAGGATTGACTTTTTGGGCTAAAAAGTTCCAGGAATGAACTAACAGAAACAGTCATAGTTGAAGGTTTAGGAGAGACCATTCCGGAAGGAGGCACGGAACATTTGAAAAGATGATCAGCATTTAATGACGTGCAACGAAAGAGAAGCTGTACCCTTTTGCATGGGAACGGCAGTAGGTGCAAGGAAGAGTGCGTGTCAGAGTGTTTGAAACGAATCGCATTTCAGGCTTCGATGGTGTAAATCTGGGGGCATTGTGTCATTGCCAGACCTGTCGGGATATGTATTGTTTTTCCGGCATGGCTTGGTTAGCTCTGATCCACTCTTGGGAAATTGATGCCTGTTGACGACGAATGTTTTCAGGTAGACAACAGGGTTAAAGGTTTGTTGATGTTGATATCGGGCGTGGCTCGTAGCTTACTGTGTGATTACCTATACGGACTTGGAGAAGCGGAATGTAATTTTGAGTTTGGGTTTCTTTTTCCAGCGTTGAAGGCTTGGGTCTTGTGGGAACACGGAGTGGTGGTGGGGAGGGGGGGGGGGAAATTGAGGTTTAATGGCGCGTCGACAGCTTGGTCATTAGCACCAACCTCAGTCACAGTGCAGTGATCCGGGTTGCCACTGCACCACACATTACAGAGATGTTATTCAAACCCCTAATCTAAATCTTGTCATACATCTGTACCTCCTGCAAAAATTGAAAAACACCGGACAGGAGGACAGACTTATCGCCCAACTGATGCGCAATGTCATGCGGAAGATGAAAACGACGACGAACACCATCAAGATGGCGACAATCAACAAGTAAGTGCCGGACCGTAAGTGGCCGTCGACACCAATAACATTCAGGAGGGTCAAACCCCCGCAAAACGAAACAGTGAGTAAGTCGGGTGTGACCAATGCACAAACGGGCCAACACAACCTCCTCACGGCGACACGCCGAGTGCCACTCCTCGACCGTGCCTTTAATAGCCCGTAATTTATTACCGTCCTGTCTGTCCCACAAGGTTTGCCAAAAAGCGTGTAACCTTAGACGCAGAGTTGGAAAGGTGGTTGGGGTGATGGATTTTGAAAAAAAGCCCAATTTTACCTGGATGGGAGGTCAAAATTGGTTTCTATTGTGTAAGGGGAAAAAATAAACTTCCTATAAATTTCTTGCATTCAGTTCCTGGATGCCTGTTACCCTGGAGGAAATAAAAACGTAGATACGTCCAGTTCGCACACCCAGTGAGGGGGACGGGAGAGAGTCTGCAGAACTTGGCGTCCGCCAATTCAACCCTGCGACAAAGTTTGGTGTTACTTTCCAATAAATTGGCTATGTTGGTTCGCTGCGCTTTGATGACTTTTTCAGCACTTGAGATTTTGGCTTTAGCGGCTGCAAATTCCATGGAGATTGGAGAGCAGTTTTTTCTTAGTCTTGCCACTTCTTTTTTGTTGAGGTCGAGTTTATGTTGGATGACTCCTAGAAGAAAAGCGGGGTCTTCGAAGTGGGTTGGCTTGGGTTTTTTCTGGGCTGCACGTCGAGACCCTGAGAAATGACCGTCGAGGGAAGTTGGACGGAAGAGCCCGGAGGTTGGATTCCTTTTTGAGTTGGCGTCGGTGAATAGAGAGCCGGTTTTGGAGTGTTTCCGGAACCAGGTGTGGCGGGTTTGTCCGCAGTTGGGGCAGGGGTGGGACTGATGCCATGGTTGATGCAGAAGGGTTGATTGTTGTTGTTGCAGGAGATTTTGAGGTTGACTTTTCAACGTTCTTTTTGTTCTTTCCGTTGCCGAGAACGTTTGGCTGCGGTCGAGTTCTTCTTCACAATGATGGCCCAGTCATGTGGGAGGATTTGTTTACATACGGTGCAAGGATCCGCGTAATAATTGCAGGACCTATGATTCTGGCACGATGGATGCGGATCATAACGTTTTATCTTCTATAAAATCGGAGCACAGTTGCAAGTGTCGGGCTTCCAGAGTGAGACGTTGGTTGATTTTCCACCATGTGTGCGTGCCATTGTCTTGGCGGACATGATGAAAAGAGCGGGCGTGGGAAGCAGTTCACAGTGTTGAGTGTTTTGGCGGGAAAACGGGAGGGCGAGTTCAAGCGTGGCGTGGGGAAGGGAAGAAGGTTGAGCGTCTCCAAGTTCAGCAAGATGGCAGATGGCGTGAGCGTGCAGTGGTGTGCTAACGACGGGAGTTGTGGGGATTAGGATTGTGAGTTTAGAATAAGCAGGAATTAGCTTAGTGAAGAGGAGCCAGAGGATGTGATTGACAATTGAAGAAGGGCCAGCGAATGGAGATGGTTAACGGGACCTCGAATGCGAGCTGGCGAAGCAGAGTGGTGAGTCGGCCCGGAATTGGGGCCGTAATTGGAATCGATCCAAGAGTGGGCCGGTTGGCAGCCAGGGCAGAAGGGTAACGAACGGGCTCGGAGGCGAACGATGAACGGGCCCGTGAACGGAGAACGGGGGTATGAGATGGTGGATGCGTTGTAAATGGCGAGCGAACGGTCCCATGATTGGAAGTTGATGAGCGGATGGCGCCCTCCGCTGTGGATGTGTGGACAGTGAACGGAATCATGGGTTACGGGAATCAGTGAATGAAGACACGGTTAGCAAGGGTGAAGACAAACAGAGCCGGCGAACGGGATTCCAATCAAGGTTGAGAAGTGACGATTGTTGGGACAGATTCCGGTCGCTCCAGGCGGTTGCATGTCGTAATCCAACTTGGTCGGATACAGTGTTGGTTGATGGTTGAGCAGGATTGGTATTCCTCAGCATGGAGACATGAAAAGAAGAGGTAGGGTCGAGGCAACCAGCGGTTGGGGGTGATTCGGTGGTGAACCGTTGTGGGGTGTTTGAAGATGGTCATATGGGCACAAACTTGGACGGAAGATGGTTGTCAGCGAACGGGAGATGAAAATTATCGTAGAGTCGGGATGGTGAGCATTGGTTTGCCGGGAGCGCAGCGTGGGTGACGTCAGTCAAGGGATGAACGGTGCAGCGAACGACGATGAATGGATTGAGAGAAGAAGACCTACGACATGGAGGTTGTCATCGAGTCGGGAAGGGAGGTCTAGAGAACGAAGAGACGATCAAACAAACAACCAATTTCATGTGGGGATGATCGGTGACCGCACGAACGAGCGCGAACAAATAAGAATCTTCGTAAAGGAGGCGGCGAATGACGAACGAGGAACGGTATTGAGTGGTGGAGATGCGAGCGATGAAAAAGCTGGCGAACGGCGGCAAGGAGAGGGGACGAGCGTGGACTTGAAACGTGGACGATGCTAGGGGTGGAAGTGGTCGGATTGTAAAAGTTGTCGTCGGGAAAGATGGCCTCAACTGCTTAAGAAGATTAAATTGGGGAAAGGCTGTCGGGTCAGCGTCAGCTTGAAGCGAACCAGAGTGAGGGTAGCGGCAGTACAGCAAAATTTACTCGATGCGGAGATTGACGTCCAAATGTGGAGGCCGAGTTAAGGTCGACTACAGGGTTGCGAGTCCACGGTGGGTTCCATGAATTGCAGTGTTGTAGACAACGGGTTGATGAAGGGTGAGAGGATGAATGACTTGCCAAAACGAACGGGCTTGCGAACGACGAACGGGCGTGTGAGGAGATGAACGGACCAGCAGATGTCGAACGACTTGGGAGCGGCGAACGGGTTTACAATGACCAGGGGTGCAGAATATGCCAGAACTCACTGAAAAATGGCTTGCCAACACAGCGAAAGGCTGTGTAAATTTGAAAAATCTGTACGAAAATGTTGTGGGAATTTTTGTCCTGTAAGAATTTTATGCACCCCTGGCAATGACGGGCTGACTTGTGAGCACCGACGAACGGGCGCGCGGACGGCAAAAGGGCTTGTAAATGACGACCGGGCTCGAGAACGACGAACGGTTGCGAATGACAAACGGGTTGGTGAACGACGAACGGGATAGCGAATGACGAACGGGCCACAGAGAGATTGGAAAGGAGAGATGGGTGTCTGGCAGACTTGCGACAGGGAACGAGTGAGAAGGCCTATTAATAACGAGTAGCCGGACCGGTCTAACAATGACAGCAAGAAGCATGCGGTGACAAACGGCTTGATGCCCAGACGTCGGAAAGAAAGGCGAACGACGCGATGAGCTTCAAAGATTGAGAACGGCGAACGATACGATGAGCTTCAAAGATCGGCGAACGAAGAACGATGAACATGAACGACGAAAGAAAAGAAAGATGGCGGGTAACAGGAGCGAAGCGACCGTGACGGTTGCGTGGAGGAAAAGAGATGGCAGCCAGCTTGCCCAAGCGCTATTTATAGGAGGCCCACCCTGCTGTCCACGCCATCCGTCCCACCACTGCTTTGAGCCCTACAACGCAAGGACTGACTAAACTATTGTTATAATTTTAGCGCCATTTTTCATATTAAAACAACCCTCTGGGCCCTAAGGTTTTCTTTTCTTAACTCAAACGTATATAATGTAAAGCCGATATATCGGCTTCTAGGGCCCAGAGGGTTAACAATGCGTGGTGCACCGTGAGAACCGGTATACCGCCCAACACTACCCTAGGGTGTTTTGTTTGTGATGTATACTGTTGGCCCATTTTGTTTGCTATGTATGTTAATATACATTTCTAGTTGCCGGGGAAGGAAAAGTACACTACCTGAAAATTTCTTGCATTCAGTTCCTGGATGCCTGTTACCCTGGAGGAAATAAAATGTAGATACGCCCAGTTCGCACACCCACTGCGCATGCGTAGGTAGTGTACTTTTCCTTCCCCGGCAACTAAAAACGTATATTAACATACATATCAAACAAAATGGGCCAACAGTATACATCACAAACAAAACACCCTAGGGTAGTGTTGGGCGGTATACCGGTTTTCACGGTCTACCACGCATTGTTATAATATGAAAAATGGCGCTAAAAGTATAACAATAGTTCAGTCAGTCCTTGTGTTGTAGGGCTCAAAGCAGTGGTGGCACGGATGGCGTGGACAGCAGCGTGGGTTTGCTACCGGTTCTTTAGAGGGAAACGGTTTCTTGAATTTAGTGTTTCTGGTCAAACCAAAGTTCGTTCTAGGGGAGTAGTGTTCTGGGGTTTGGGTGTGTTTCGTATGGGTATTTGGTCATTGTTGGATACCAGTTTGGTTGTTCGGCTGGTTAGTTGTTCAAGATGTTTTAGTTGTTTTAGTTTTAGGTTAGGTTAAGGTAGTTAAGTAGGTTAGTCTGAGCGCATGATCTCCGGGATCTTTAAGCTCAATAAAGTCAAAATCAAAGTCAGGCAGTGTAATAATCAGTTAAAGATCAACAATGGTAAAATTGAATTCTAAACAATGCACAAAAGTAGAGCCAAATTTGTGTAACTTTGATGCTAGGCTACAACCAGCATAAGAACCAACAGAAAAATAAAATTGAGTTCAAAGTTCAGTAGCATACTTGGTGATTATTTTTACGTGTATTTTTTTGGAGGGGGGAGGTGCTATGTAAATGAAATTGATGATTCCATTTCCAACCTTAATTAGTTTGATTAGGCTTCTTAAAAAAATATCGTTGGTACCGGTCCCTACCGGAGGTACCGAAGGAAGTACCACCAAATTTTAAGAACCATTAAATACCGAGTACCGCGGTACCTAGGCTGGTACCGGCACCGTCTCATAAATTTCGGGTACTGCCCCACACTACACTAGGGTCCTTCAAAAACCACCAAACATTAGTAAACAAAATGCCTTCTACTGGAGACCATTTGGTACTGTCAAAACACAGCACACTCAACAATAGCTTTCAAATCTCAAATAACAGAGCATTCCAAATCTTAAAGTGAGAGTTAAGTGTCTGACAAACTACTTCATCAAACTGCCTTCAGAAATATGCATATGGTTCGTTTACTTGGTGGTTTTGGAAGGTACTGTAAATTACAACCTAGAGGGTTGATTGTAGCAGACAGCATTAAAGAGTGGCCTTGTGAGAACAAATAAATCTGACAAAGAACGAAGTCATCTTCCCCAACCAGACTTGCACCCTAAGCTTTCCATTTACTATCTGCGCGGACAGACGAGGTCTACCCTAACACCAAGTTTCATGAAGTTTACACAACCAGTTTTTGAGCCCCAACCATTTACCCGTGCGGCCCTAACTCTCGTAATGGTATTTCAAAATGGCGTCCCAGGTTTTTTTTCGAATCAGCTGCACTACAGTCGTGAGCAGGAGCTTCCCGGCAACATACTACAGCTGAGGTTAGAAACTTGTTAACGTTACTCAGTCAGCAAGTATTGGCAACATTTACAATCTTATGTTAGTATCTTAAATTAATTCAGCAAAAAGTTACTCACACAGTTTCTTCATCCAATTTCATGTAGCAGCACGCAACGGAGAACAAAGCAACTGCTTGTGGACACTGAGTAAATACTTTCAGAAGAGTTGTAGCCAGGTTGCCACACGTATGCAGCCCAACTAACCCAAACCTCAAGTCGGAATCAGTTTCACGCAAGTCTTGATCACAGCACGAACTATGAAGAATCTAAGCAGTCAGGAAATGTAACATTCAATTCACGGCATGCTGATAGTTTTATTAGCAACAAGGGAAAAAAGTATACCTTAACAAATTCATCGCTACTTATATTGGATGGAATGAAACTCTGGACATGTTTAGGCAAGTTTTGAAATGTCGTTGTTCCAATTTGAATAGGCTCCTCTGTAACATTCATTCGTTTTCTATGTTCCTTTTCAAAATTCCTTACAGCCTAAAAAGAATTTTTGGTTATTGTGAGACTTACCTTCAGCACAAATATGAATGAATGAAAAGAAATAAATTTACCTGGTCATCTATCTTCTGAGCACCACTGATGTGACTGCTTTCTGCTTCCATGCTGGTAATATGTAGATTTGTTGAAAATGCTAACAAACGAGATAAATGACCTTGACCTGAACCAACATCGACAATTCCACCGCAGTTAATTTGATCAGTTACTGCTTTTACGACCTACAAATAAAGAACCAATATGAATGGTGCTATTAATAAAATTGGACAGCAGGCATGGAGTTGGATAAAAATAAACCAGTTTTACCAATACACGATTTGCAGTCAATGAAACAAATTTTGAAAGTCCTTTTACAGTTCTTTAAAACAAGTTTCTGCTTGGTGCTACCTTTGACAAATGAAAATGAAGCACAATTCACTTACATCCCACCTTACGAACAAACACAGAAAGAGCAGATCACAGTGCCCCCACCAGGTTGGGAGCTCTGTAGATCACATGAATCGCGCGTGATCAACAAACTTCACGTGTTATCTTTTTTTAAACATTGGTTTCGATTTGACTGGGCAAGCAATTCGACTTATGTAGAAGTGGTGGCACAACTTGCAGAGAGTAGTTTATCGAAGAGCCCACCAACGTTACTAGCATAAAAAAAAATGTGCAAACAGTCTCACAGCAGTAAGATAATGTACTTGACCCATTGGGCCGAGTTCCATCCCTAAGGTAGACGTAACTTTACGTGTTTATGTAGGTGCTCCCTTCCAGAAATAAAAAGAAGGCCCCCAACTGCGAAGGTCCCAACTGCGCCTTGAATGGCTAAGCCATCGTGACTGGTGAAAAGACTATGTTAATTGGATAAACAGGATGCATTTTACAGCATCTTCAATGTAGTTCCCAACTTCAACGTCGCTTCCCCGCATATGCAGGAATTGTCAGTTCTGACCACAAAACACATGCAGCGTGGAGAATACACACATGACCCTTGGCCATCTTAAGTTTCTGTAAGATAGGGAGGTCACTTGATAGAGCAGCGCAGGGGTGCCACATCATCTTTCCAAATCTCTTTATTCTTAAGCTATCTCGGTGATTTTAGGCATTAAATTTAAAACGGATAAAACCCCAAAAAAGTAAACAAAACGGACAAAGCGATTTGTTTCTTCCTTATGAACATAAAAACCTGCCGGTGATTTTAGGCATTAAATTGCAGACAGCAAAAATACTGCCCTGCAGAATCAAAATAGTAGCAATTTAGAATTTCTGAATTAAAAGAATTACCAACGAGCACACAGCGTTACAGAGTACAGTAAGGTAAACTAAGCTGAGAAATTTAATTCAGGAATCTTATGATAATACCAAGTTGTTACTATGGCTCATGCTACTGAGCTAATACATAGAAGCTTTAATGTTTTTTTTTCACGTCAGTCAACAAAGTACTGTTGTTTCTGTGTGAACTGTAAGTTTAGTCTTTGGTAATATTCAGAGCTGTGCTGAAAAGCTTTTGATCATGGTGGTTTTGGGTAATTTCTGGGATACATACCTTTTATGTGGGTCCACCGTGGACCCTTCACCACATGGACTACTTACATAGTAGGGTTGGGCGATTTCAAAATTTCTCACGCAATGTGATTAAATGTTTTTTTTATAATTTGCGTTTGATTTATCGGCCTACACTAGCGGTGCCAAACACGCGGCTCTTCGACAACACGCCCTTCAATTCAACGGATTCTTTCAAGATAATTTAGATTTAATATTTAATTTAAATAATACAATTTATTGTAAAATTTTGGAAGTTACGAAAAAATTCAAATCTCGGCATCTAAAAAAACCTATAGACCTATTTCCAATGTTTGGCTAAAAATCTTGAGAAACAATTATTTTGCCATCTTACAGAAGCATTTTCGTTTAAAATTGTTTACGCTATTTAAAAAGTATGCCACAGTAATTTACACAAACATATTTAAAGAACTGGAAATAATTTTTTTTAAAGGTAAACTAGTATGAAAATGTCACTTTTTAGGCAGTTATTTCAGGATTAAAAAAAAAAAATAGCAGTCCATGAAGCATAAAGACAGAACTGCTAAAATATCATTCTGAAGCAAGCCATATTTCCAAAAAACTAAGAAACAAACCATGTAAGCCAAGCAAATTTCAGTTCATTCTGATAAAAGACAACTGGGAAATCTTGAGACCTGATAGCTGATACCACTTCCTAATGCTGTAATTAACATTTTTAATACTGTATAAATAGTTTATAGCTCTCTTTTTCAAAAAAAAAATTGCGAGCGGCTGTTTCATTTCCATCATCCACGGTGAGTAGCCATCTTGAGAGTCGATTCGTGCTATTCACATAGACATGCATGCACGTGCCATCTAGCGTAGCTGACAATGACTTGAATCGTGTGACTTTACGTCACAATGGCCACTCGCGATCAAGACAAGGGCATGCGTTGCGCGGGTCAGTGCTTGAACCAAGCGTTTTTCTAATAGTACAAAAGCAATTTCATGGTAATTTTGGGTTTTTAACAGTTCATAAAACGTAGATTAAGGTAATAAAATCACGATTTTGAGATTTTTCGCTATAATAACCTGAAAAATACATACTTCAAAATACCTAACTCAACATGAATCAAAACGTCGATAATTTTTCGTAGGATAGGGGCTCTGCCACAAATTTTGATCGCTGCTTTAAGTTTTCTTTTTTTGGTTTGACTAGGTCGACATTCAAGTTTTTTTTTTAACTTAAATTTACTTTATTTCACTAAAATTTCGTTTAAAAAAATCACGTAATACAATCACGACTTTACAATGCGATTTAAAATATCACGATATTAAATTTCAAATCGTAAATCGCTCAATCCTGTTACAAACTAAATTAAGTCTAGGGCCAGAGACATTCGACACAAGGCAATGGGTTGCTCGTATTAGTGGAACACATGGGGACTTAAAGCCAAACCAGCGCATACAAAGTAGTCTTCACGTGGGGTTGGGAGCTACATTGCAGGTGGTGTAAAATAAATCATGGTTCAATAACCATAATCTGTAAGTCAAGCCCTTTAGTGAAGCCAAGCACACATTTCACCAATTGGAAACCTATATCTATTTCTGAAAGGAAAAAAACAGAATTTATATCTGGGGGTGAAAGGAGCAGGGTACCCCATGCAAGTTCATAAAGTGGGGCCCCTCCTCACGAACAAAACACAATCCTATAGGTTGTGTACGTTTTCTCAGGGCTGTAGGACTTTTAGGTGGGTGCAACAAAATTTTAATTCAGCCAGTTTATACAGATTTCATCCAATTGAACAGAAGGTTGCCAATTAAATATTTAAAATTTCCACATTCTGAGGTTCGGTGCATTGATAGTATAGGCCTACTGCACCTTCACAAACCAGACAGCTAAGCTATGCTTAATATTATATCATGCAATGCCCTTTCGAGGTGGATACGGTATTTAGTGTGGATTCAGTAGCCAATTTTATAACATTAGAAATGTGCGAGTAGAAATATTTTAATTAGAGTTGAGCCGAGTTGCAACAGAAGAATCGAGTATCGAGCCGAGTTCGAGAATTTGATGGAAATATTTTGTTTGCAAGTTTCCCTTTAATTTTTTAAAATAATAGGAACAAAGATGGTGCTTAGTTGACTGTGTGGGCCATGGTTTTCCAGTTTTAAGGATATAACTTGAAAATGGGTTCAGTTATTGACTTTTAATCTGCACCACACTGGACAGCTCTCGTCGAGACGATCGATTTGGTATATCGGAATGTCAAAATCGGTCAAAATTTGATGAAGTTATTGCATTTTCGCCGGATTCGAGTTTTTCGAGTATGAACGCGAGCAGTGAGCCGAGTTCGAGTACAAGTTTCATACTCGGTCGGCTCGAATTTTTCGAGTATCGCAGATCCCTATATAACATGGATGCGTTCACAGCCGTAGCCATAGTACCAGAAGGACAGAGGGACAATTTTGCTAGGTAATTACAATCGGAAATACCTAGCATTTTTTTTATATGCCTCAATCGACATGAATACGAATCATCACAGGGTCCTTCTCTTCCCGAAGATGCCTTGGGTGGCTGTGGTGGCTCGAACATGGAACCTGTGGCATACAAAACAGCTGTGCTAATTGAAAAAGGCCACCTTGCCTGCAGTACATGCTAGGCCTACAACTGCACTTTCATCCACTAAATGTATTTCATTATTCTTTGTATTGCAAAGTAAACAGGAAATTCGATCAGCTATGAATGAAAGAACAAAAATGTCGATTGTATTATGGTTTACCTTTAGCAATCTCATAATTTCGTGCTGTTTTTTGGGTTTGATGCGCCTTCTGAGTATGTGATGAAGGTCTTTATGTTGTCCACCTGCTTGACTTAGTTCTCCATCTGCACCAATTCTCCATTCATCATCTTTCTCCAATGTGCAATCCGTTGCAGGCTTCTCTCCGCCATTAATATTTACTTCTGTAGCTTTGGGCTGACTAATCACCGAATGCTGAACGAAATCCTTCATTGGTTGAGGCGACTTAATAAAATCCCTTGGAACGCTTTCAGCAAACATTGTTGCTTTGAAAGCCAGTAAAGATAAAGGAAACACATTTTTAACACTGAAACAAACAAAAGTGATTAATTACATGTAGGTCTACGTTAAGATATTAGGTTTGAATTGAGTGCTTAAATTTGATTGATTCTGTAACTGGAATGGGGTAACAAACTCAGAAAAAATTGCAGTTTAATTGTACAGGCAATCAAACAATTGAAATATTTAACTTGGATTTTCTGCTCCCCCAATCAAAAAGTATGTGCGAGTTCCCGGGTCGTTGTTTATTATGTTGTGGAGATCAGCGAGAACTTCGTCTGAAGTTCATTAGATTGATGTCTTTCCATGGGACAAGCTTCGAAGTAGCCAAACCTTGAACTAACTACCCTCTTCGAGAGGAATGTCTCGACATAACGCAGAACTCGCCCAAATGTGTTCAACTAGCTAGTAACAGAACCCAAAGGTGTGCATTGCAAAATAGTTTTTGGCGGCGGCGAAGGTCAATTTTTTGTGGTGGTAAATATTTTGACGGCAACTTTTAAGTACAGGCAGTCGCGACACAGTTCCCATAAAGCATGTAGATATAAACTGAAGTTATATCTTCATATGTTGAAACATTTATTTGTAGTCACTGCAGATCACAATGTTTAAGAATTTTTATTGATATTCAAAATAAAGGTCACCAACAACTATTTTGTTATTAGGCCTATCTGACTGATTATTAATTCCTGCTTAAATTTTGTAAAAACACTTCGTATGCCTATATTGCAATTGTTAAAAATAATGGCAGAAATATTGGCGGTGGCACGCCATCAAAGCAGCCGAACCAGCAGCAGTGTACATAGCGTTTGATTTTTGGCCGGCTGTGGTGCACACCCATGATCATAGCTTCACTATTAACACATGTAATTTCTGAGGGACCACTGAGGGCCAGCGCTAGCAAACTCTACGCCAGTGCCAAATACTTGAAAGAATCAATTCATGAGCAGAGAAATTTGTTCATTGAAGCAGTTGGCGGCGCTAGCAGGCTTGTAATGGTTGTAAATAAATCCCTCTCAAAGGTCCAGCCCAAGGCCAAAGCATACCTGCTAATTAAGGTTGGACTGGAAGACAGTTTCATGCAGGACCATATCATTCCACATCAATCTTCCTACTTCTGAGAAATGTCATTCTTTTGTGAGAATATCATATGGATGACTAGGATTATTAGTTGTTTCGGAGGCTGCGAATTTCTAACAGACGGCACGTATCATCGGCTGTTACTGTCGTTGGAATGCTTGCTGCGTGATTGCAGCGAGAGACTGAAGACAATAACAGATATGCTGACGATACAGCACAACTATAGGTGTTGATACTGAAAAACCTCACTACAGGCCACCGAGCTGCGGCCGTTTGGGCTCGTTCTTGCAGGGTCGCCCCTTGTTGGCTCACGCTTGGTAGGTCTATACGAGCTCGAGCCTCTCTGACAAAATATCCGTTTAGGGTTTAATTCAGTGTGCGGCACCATTCCTTTTCTTTTCAAGTAATCCGTGGCAAACTAGTAGGTGGCCGTTAGAAAATCCCAACCAGGAATGCCGGACGAGCATCATTTCGTTGCCACCTTTTTTTCTGCCCAGAAAGATAGATAGATGAAAGTCAGGCTGATAAGGCTGATAGGCTGATGAACGTCAGGCACATGCCAAAGGGCTTGTGCCTAGGCATGGGAGGAATTGTCTCTTTCCCAGTGATGCCGTCGTTTTCACGAGGGTGTTAGTAGAGCGCAAAACCGCTTTACTTGCCACGAACCCATCCAACGCAGAGAATGACGCATCCTCCCAAACAACTAATAATCCTAGATAACAGTAACGATAACCATTTTTTCTCCACGAAAATAACCTCTTATGGGCCAAGGAACAACTATTCAAGGCAAGAATGGTGGTGGGTGTCAGTGGAACTGGTGCTTCAGATGTACAATTTAAACCAGTTATCGAATGACATTGCGATCGACGACATAACAGCGTAACTAATAAAGCAGAGGATAAAGATACTGTACCATTTCCTTTCAGGAGTACTGGAAAGGAATACTGACAATTCATCTGGATCCAAATCATGTAGTTCGTCTTGCCAACTGCGAGGTAAAGTTTTCCAGTGATCAGCAACAAAGAAATCCTTTAATAAATGTAAATCAAGGTAAGTACACGAGAACGCGCAAGTAAACAGCTATTTCTTCCAGCAAGGGTAATATGGATTTATGGATTTCCATATTACCCTTGCTTCCAGTAAAAATAAACGTAATTATGCAGAAAACATCCTTTTGCCGCTAGCAACTAATTTCAGCTAAATTAACACTCCTTTTGTCGTTCCGGTTCGGAAAATCAAAAAGAAAACGTGGGCAGAAAACGTGGGAAAGGATGTTTTCTGCATAATTACCGAAATGAGCTTACCAAAACATACGCATCGACGATAGCTGAATACTTGTCTAACAAATAAGTTAAACGTTTAATCTTGCATTGAATGGCTGCAACTGTGGCATTGTTGCACACTACGTACTCATTATCGAAATTCATTTCCACCTTTATAATACGTAGGTACACCTAGGACGATATGGTACTTCGATGACAAACAAACTGTCAACACGTGCCGGAAGTGGTCGGGGTGGGTGTAGCGCGAGCTAAAGACCATCGGTCCCAGACTGGATCTTCCACGTACGGACGTTTTATCAAAGGTGTGTCCGTAATTTTGCTTTTGGTTCTATGAAGGCATCGATCTTGCAGCGAGTATACTGGCGGTGGTCAAAGCAAACAAACACTAAGAGGCGTTACATGTTTAGAATCCTTATGACCTATACGGTTTAACTAGGAGCAGCCAACCTGGGAAGATGCCGTTTTCTGGTTATAAAATAATTATTAAAGATCCAGTACAAAAGTGGAAAAAAAAGTAGACAATCGAACGGGTGTGCGGTATTGGCATTTCTAGGGGAAGGCAACATCCCCATCCCCTACCCCCGAGGCCCGAGGCAACTTCCCCCAACCCCATCACTGTCATTCCACTCCCCAAATATACGTTCCCCGCCCACCACCCCTGGTCACTCCTCTCTACTTTTTTTCTTTTTTTTTTCTATTGTATCGTCGATAATTTCCCCTCTACCCAGAAGTACGTATGCAACACCAGCAGTCACTCCTCCCTACCTTTTTTTCATTATTCTTACTGAACAGGTACAAAATATGGCTCCTGAATTTTATGACATTTTTCTTTTCCCCCAGATATATGCCCCAGCCCCCTACACCCCCGTAGCTCGTCTGTACTTTTTTCATTTTTGCACTGAATCTTCAACAATCCTCCTCCACCCCCCGCTACCCCCAAGAAAACTGGTTCTGACCAACTCGACAACATCCAATTTGAACTCTGTGGGTCATAAAGATTCCAAATATATATGGCATTTGAGTGTTTGCTTTGGCCACCACTCCTACCAAACTGGATTCCGGGTGACTTGATAGACAATAAACTGACAATAAACATAATTCAGTTATTATTATGCATAATAATTATGCATAAATAATAAAAACCAAATCATAACAGTAGCCTAAATGTTTAAATACAGCAAGCATTCGACATTAATAACTCTAGAATGGCTGACCTTGAAACAACATATTGTACACAAAGAAAGAAAAGAAAGACTGCTGACAGTGCTTTCTAAAACCAACAATTTAATCATTCTTGACCAGAGGTGGGATGGGAATGTGGGTTCTGTCCGTAGGCCCATGCCTTCAAGAAGCATGCCACGCCCATGCTTTAGTCCACTGGCTAAAGCTTTTTCCACACTGGCCCCAGAACACTGCACTTCGTGTCTGGGCCCGACTTGTACCCATAGGCAAAACGGTTTCACAAAAAGAAAACTCGACAACCTTCCTTCCATACCCACTTCCACACTGGAACACGACATCGTGGCCAGGATGATGATGATGCTCGGGATTCCCTTTGGTAACAGGAAGCAGCCACATGTTGTACAATAGTAACCCAAAAAGTGCCTGCCACACCTCCCCACACACTTACGTACTCCAGAAGGGTCTGATCCATCCTCTCCTACTCCACCATCCCAGGAGCACATTCTTTGCAGCATCCCCACTATCAGAGAGAAGTCACTGTAAGCTAAGAACTTAGTAACTTTCCTCTCCTTCCATCCCCTCTCCAGATGCATAACATTACTGGCTCCCACCTTAATTCCAACCCACCCTTCCCCAAAGCTTATCACTCCCCCCCCCCCTCCTTCCCACTATTGCCAGGCTTCCTTCCCTCTAGTCTCCATCCTCCCCATCACGGCTCCCAGTCTGCATCCATCCTCATTTGCAAACCTCTTTTTCCTGCCCTCTCCTTCGCCACTTGACCCAAAACTGCCACATGCACCCCAAATGGTCCCAACCTCACCTCTTCCCAAGGAAAAACTCTTCCAATCATCGCCCCCCCCCCCCCACAGCCTCCTCTTATCTCAGCACCATCATCATCCTCAGCATTTTCACCTCTTCTCTCCAGTACATGTCACTCCTGCCTTGTTCTCTCCCATACATACAAAGGATGCAACACTCAAAGCACATACAATATTACTGTCATCCTTCTTCAGATATTTACTCCCCACCCTCAACTCTTTCTACAGTCTTCTTCACAATGTCACTGGTAAGAGCACTGTCATATATCGCCAAGTCCACTTTTTCCTTCTCTGAAGTGGTCTCCTGACCACTGATACACACTTTCTGGGTAAAAGTCTCTCTTCTACTGTCCAACACAATGATGATAATGATAATGGCTCTCCTTTTTGCAATAGGGGGTGGCAAAAGCCGTCGAGCTCACCAATACAAAAGTCCAAAAACCCATCTTCCCAGTGGCTCTACCAACCCAACAGCAGCCTCTTTCCTATCTTGGCTCCCACCCTCTCTTTCCTCCAGTCCAGAAGCCACCTGATAGCCTCCTCCCCCTCTCTCCCCTCCCCTAAGGTCATCCAGCCCCCAGCAACCAACCAGAACAAGCTCCACCATTACCTCTCCCTCTCTGCAGATGCCACAGGTGACATCTTCATCCTCTCCCCCCACTTTCCACTCCATCACTTGAGTGCTCAAAGCCCTTGCCCTAAACAGCAGCTCACTCCCCAGTCTCCCTCATACCAGCTCTTTCACCTCAATCTGCTCTTTTCTTTCCATACCTCCCTGTCGACGATTTTCCTCTCATATCCCTCTTCCACCTTTCTACTTCGACATCCTTAATACCCATCCTCCATCCCCCAACCCCCTCCCCAACTACCTTCACAAACTTCCATGCCAGTCCCCTCGTCCTATCTACTAAACTGGTACAAAGCCTCCGCATTACAAACTCATACACCCTCCTCGCTATCGTCTCCTCCTCCAGCCTACGACTTGCACCACATCTTCTCCACCCTCCACCAGAGCACCACTGTTCTCATCAATATTCCTACTCCTCCTCTTCTCCTACCTCCTGTTCCACCTATCCTCCTCCAGGGCAGCAACCACCTACTCCTCCACTTCAAGTCATCTATACTCTCTGCTTCATTTCTTTCCTTCCCCCTCCAATTTTCCTCCTCCCCTTTTCCTCTCTGGACTACCCTTCCAACAGCACTTTCTTCCTTCCTTCCACCACTCACTCCTTTTCTCCTCCTACTGCAAATTCCCTTCCCTATACCTAGGCTTCTTCTTTTCCCACTCCTTTATCATTTCACTTCTCCCATCTTCTACTTAACTGGTGACCACTTCTTTCCTTCCATATTCATGCCCGTTCTCTGCCACCTTCTCTTCACACATTTTAACCACTGCCTGCTCCATCCACCCTTTCAAGACTATACTTTCATCTTCAGTCCTCACGGGACCCCTTCTACACATCTCTTGGAGCTTCTCACACCTCATTTGAAGTTTTTACACTTTGGTCCACAATGTACCATAGTGAGTCCACTCTCTTCCTTCCCTCCTGGCACTCCCACGTCATCTTTCACCTCAATACCAGCCTCCACTTCAAGCTCCTTTCTCTGAATGTACATATCGTCTTCCTCCTTTCATTTCATTCGAGGCCACACTGAACCCTTACACCACAGAAAAACAACCTCCTCGCCACCATCTCACAGAGCACACAGAGCAAACACTCAATCCATCATCCAGTCCATTCTCTCCCAGGCCTAAACCAAACAGTTACCGACACACAGGACTCGAACACAGACTCGAACACTCAAGTGCAAATCCAACCAAACACTAACACATAATCTTCTAAGACTGTATCCTCTTAGACACAATCCTCTAAGACACGGACCTCTAAGACACAATCCTGTGAGACACATTCCTCTAATACACAGTCCCCTACCTACCAACACTGCACAGCCACAATCCATCCCACCACAAAAACTGCAGAGTACCAACACAGAAAAACACTTTCATACAAACTCTGCCTTGTTCCACTCAACATCCATTCGCCCAAACAGCCTGTCCAGCAAAATACTTAGCCCGAACCAACAGATTCAAACTGAGAAGTAGAGGTTTGGCTTTGAGGTTTTGCCACAAAGGCTTGTGACCCGACTGATTTCATCCATCGTAGTTCTCATCCTCCATCTTAGTTCTCACCGGGGCTTCTATCACCTTTCCGACTGCTGAAATGAGAACCGTCCCTATTATAGTGGAGGCAACATGAAGTTGCAATCAATTTTAAATTTATACAGACATATAAGGTTCAGCTCAAGTATCCAGAGTTTTATTGTAGCTTTTTTATTGTATTATAGTATTCAAAACATATGGCATGCTGTTGTTAATTAATAAATTGATTGAACATTGAACATTACTTGCCTGTGTAAAATGAAACGACGATTTCAATATGGTGGGCGTGAGTAGCCATCCTTGCGCATGCACTGATTCTCTTTAGCACTTGGCATGCTGGGATACACACAGGATAGACCTGGAAGCGGCTGGAAGAATGATAGATCTTGTAGTTACTGGTCCCCCTAACCTAAATCTCTACGTCCCTGATCCAATAGCCTCCAAATGGCACTATGGCTAATACTGGGTGCGCGTCAACAACAGCCTCCAAATATACACTAACAGCCAAGTACAGTCTTCCTCCAAAACAGCCTGTCTTCAATACACAAAGTCCAGGCAGCACACCAAACAACATTTATAACCACGTGCTGCCGCCAATAATCGCTCCTGTAAAACCACATGCAGCTGCCTGCAACCGCTCCTGCAAAGCCACATGCTGCTACTCCCGTGGTTTTCACTCACACCCGTGGTTCAGCCTTAACAACCTAGGGTTGTTTCTCACTCACTTACCTGGACTGTCTTCCTCCACAGTCAGACCACTTCAAAGTTGGCTCCACATCACAACAGTCTCCAAACACCCCCCTCCAAAAAAAAAAACCAAATTCGTTCCACTATAACTTCTACCACAGAAAATACCGCGAAGTCAAACTGCTACACAATTTGATAGAAATCAAGTGTTCGTAGAGAATCTGGAGGTTCAAAATCTAAAGGAAGGTTTCATGCTTTATTCTCTCACCACCACAGTTTTGGCACTGTCAGTGTTCCTTTTTCCCCTCCCTCCTCCGGCCACCTCCTCCTTCTTTCCCTGTATTTCGTAATTGTACGTTAGCGCCTACAGCATCAACACACGGACGTAAAGTGCACGCCTGAACACCATCCCATTCCATACTGAGACAATGGGTTGGGGTCTTAAGCCCCGAGTTCTACCAGGGCTTGAACGGCCAGGCTGGAAGGATCGAGGCTTGGGTCTCGGACAGGCCTGGCCTTTTTCCCCACTGTGGAAAGGTTTAAACACACTTGTCTCACCACAGAAAATTGGGAGCCATAGATCCCTTCACATCTCTGGACAGCCCTGAATCTATAATCCGTCCAAATTCATCAGGATTGGAGACACATTGGTACCTCCCTGTAAATAACACATGTGATGTCAAGTGTGGAGCCAAAACGTCTCCAGCAATGGTGGGTTTTGGGTAGACCAGACAGGTGGTTTTGGAAAGTACTGTAGGACTCAAGCCCCAGCACTGTAGGATAAACATCCGGCTTGCAACGTACGTCCCTAGGTTCAAGTAACAGTCAGGAAAATAATTTTTCCCCCTTCTTTTCTTCTTAGGTTAGTATATATTGTGTTTGTGTTCTAACAAAGCCAGGCTTTATATTTTATCTACTTGGTAACTCCTATGACAGCGGTTACCAACCTTTTCTATAGTGTTCTTCCCCATTTAGACTAGCGTGCAGTGGTGCCCCCCAAAACTCACGACCCGATCGGTACAGAGTCGATTGGGAGTAGTCGAGCCTTCCCTGGAATGTCCTGCAGTCCCTCGCACGCAGGGGGGAGGGGGGTACGCCATAAACTTCTCCGGCAGTTCCAAGCTAGCATTTTTTTGAAAAAATATGCTTGAATTTGAAACATTTTCCTGCAACTTAGGTGTACAATTCTCATACGAATTCGTTTTAAAGTTTTCAAATATAAGTTGTTTTTGTTTGTTTTAACAAACGTAGTAGGGGCAGCTGCAGTATTTTAAATAAACAGTCGTGAATTTGAAACGTTTCCCTGCAACCTTTTTTTTTTTTAAGTTCTTGTGTGGTGGAGGCCTTCCCGTTGATTACCGCGTTCCCGAGCAGCCCAATACAATACTGTATCATTGCTGTGTAATTAAAAAAAATAATAAAATGAATGATGCTGGTAAGTCTTGAAAATCTTTACAATAGTGTAATTTTAAAAAAAAATTGTTGATTCCAGGTATAGGTCTGTCGTTGGCGAGAACTTTGCGATGCATAGTTATGAAAAAAGTTCACCACTGTTCTAGCAGTGGCTCGCGCCTTTCTTGCAGTTGCTTCATGCCCCCTAAGGGAGGCGCACCTCACCGGTTGGGGCTGCCCTATGGTATGGTATCTGCAATTTTTTTTGGTTTGATTTTCCCGATTTTGAAAACTGATTTCAGATGAACATGGCAGTGAGAATGGCGCATGTTTACACAGCTGTTTTGAGCGAAGCTGCCTCTGGTCATATATGTAGCAATGAAGATGGTGGTTTCCCACATCTGTCTTGCAATTAAGCCAATCATGCACAATCATGTTTTCCAAGACAGGCAAAAAGTTTTCATCCAGCCACAGCAGCTTGTAGTGTGCAACAGAGGCGGCTTCACTGCAAAACAAATGTGGACAACTGCATTCTTTTTTCAATGCCACGTAGCTTGCCTACTAGTTGCAGAAGCAGCTTTTTATTTTATTTTTCACTTCTATGCAAAAACAACCCTCCTCACCTCTTAACACGCCCATCTCGATTTCTTTTGTTTTCAACCCAAAATCACTACAAATCTGTTAGAAATAATAGCCTACAGTTTGGGATGAGTATCTGTTGATTTTCATAAAACTGACTAAAAAATTACCAGATTTGATCTTTTTCTTTGTTTTGGTTTTCGTTTTTGAAATCTGACTCATTTCAGGCATTGTACGGGCATTCAGGATCAGATAACGATTTTCATTGTGTTATTGCGTCACTGTGACAGGAACATGCGTCCTTTGGCTGTCACACTTTAGGCTCCCCTTTTTCGTTGAGAAATTTTTTTACACCTCAAAGGAAAATGAGTGCCCTATTACTGATTACTTTCCTACTGGTAGTACTGGTGACCATGCTTTTTACGCACAACTTTTCTCCCCTCTCCTTTAATTGTGTTAACCCCTTTTCATACACTCCCCCCCCCCCCGACCTCACATACCACCCAAGTTAAAATCAACTCAAAGTTAAAGGCGTACGTACCTCGCAAAATATAAAATGTGTTGGAAAAAATATGCTCCAAAGCTAGCAATGGCAGTGGAAATTCGAAAAAAGCATTAGTTTCTGCGGCTCAGCCCCAGAACCTTCTGAGGAGCATATGTACTCCCCAATACTCCTTAGACGGATTTGGAAATGTCATCAGTTAATTGGGTGTAAGTTTCTGCAAGAATTTACAAATGTCTTGGAAATTCTTGGTTTCTGGTATAACACATAACGGCTCCTGTCATTCCCCACAACTGTCATAGGCGCACCTTTCGTGCCCAGTCCGACTCTTTGGACAATAATTCTAAAACTTGAAACAATTAAGGAACGTTCTTCAGGCCTTCAGAAGATGATCCTGGTCCAGGATTTTTTTCTTCTTTTAATTTGGTCGTCTAGGTATCCCTTATAATGAAGATAAACGGATAAACTTATACCAGTTGACTAGCCTGGAACCACAGCAGTGAATTTAACTTGGTACCTTCAAGACTGCTTTAAACTGCTCTGCCATAGGCAATATTAAATTCGCAATGTTACCAAGCAATTGTTTTTTATTTCACCAACAAAGTTTTTGTCATGTCTCTGCCGTGGTCCACATTTAGCGTAGTACTGGTGTTTATGTTATTGTGCCGTTGTTTTCCGTGTTTCTGTCATCTTGTTGTTATTATTGGTTACGTTAGGTAATTTACCTTAGCTCGAATTTCACTGAGCAGGAAACAAGTTTCATGCGAGGAATTGAGAATAATGCAATGAAATAAACATAAACATAAACATCGGATCCGGTAAAATATTAAATTAGGAAGGTTTATTAACGGTTGCAGGGATGGTCCATTTCTGTGGCTGTGGCTACTCACCACAGAAATAAAGCAAGAAATCGTGTCCTTTTTGCTGAATTAAGAACATCTGAATTTCCCTGATTTAAACTATGAATTAGTCTTACGCAAATTAATATTTCGCATGGTTAAAAAAATAACTATATAAAACATAATTCCTATCCCAGATTCTTCGCAATTTGCATAATTAGTTGACTTGGCAAGCTGAAATCAAGTCTCACCCACTTCCACCTATGCTTCTTCAAGGATGAGGTGATATTTATTTTATCTGGCTGTTCAACATTTTAAACAAGTAAAAGCAAAATGGGAGAGGTAAGTGAACGCTTTTATTTAATTGTGCGAAATATTTATGCAGCTATTTGTAAGATTATTCTGGTTGGTTGCGGTAAGATCACGGCCATCCAAAAAAATATCTTGATTATGATTGTAAAACAGAATTATCTGTTTTCTCCCTTATCGAACGGAGTCCGTTATTTCCCCCTACTTTGAATTCACCGCAACCCTCTAGGCACTAATAGACAACGGCCCTCTTTAGTATCTTCTGTGTTTCGACGCAAGAAGTCATGATATACGTGTACTGCTAACGGGTTGATTTTAGATGATGAATTTCTCACTTACTTTTGTCTAGAACTTTAACCAAAACTTAAAATCAACAACTTGTGAAAAATACATTCTATAAACTTTTATTTTTTGGCTTAGGATCAGAAAGCGGATTCCTCACCGATCTGCTTCATGTTACTCTAGAATTACCTGAAATGATCAGCTGAACAACTTTTTCCCATACAGTTTGGGGCAAAAACTTAGTTTGGCCCTCATATTTTACATAGGCGCCGGAGCCGGGGGGGGGGGGGGGGGCAAGGCCCCACCACCTTTTGTTGGGACCAATGATAGCCCCCTCAGTGTTAAAAAATCGAAGAAAGAAAACAATTTTTTTAGTTATCTTTTCATTTTAACGTCGGTCTGGTATTTTAATTTGTTTTTATTAATACATTGACAACACTAGATTTGGAACAAAACAAAGCAAAGTGACGGGGCATACGAATCGAACCCGATAATTAATTGCTTTGCACCAAGCGAAACTACGTAAAGAAAAGGCTGTTTATTCAACATGCCAGTTTCGTAAGTGAAACTTGCTGCGTTATTAAGTTAAATCTTCTAAAAGTTATTTAAATTTAGTAACAATGTGCTATATTAATTAATTTCTATAGGTCTTATAATACAACCCGAAATGTTCATTAATTTTATTAAAAATGTGATGAATATTGGAATAAAAAATCTGGCAATACTTCATCGCGGCCTTGCCTCTACCTTGCCTACTTCTAGTGGGGATCACAATCTTGCGATTCACTCCCCACCCCCCACCCATACCACTCTGACTTACTATAAAAATAAATTGGAAATTAAGCCCTCAGCGAAAATCATAAACTAGGAATAATAGTACAGCAAACAGGGCCGTAGCGAAGGGTACTTGGTTGGGGGGGGGGGGGGGGGAGT
>JAHWFP010024847.1:42593-96572 GCA_023313725.1 Lithobius niger
GTTCGGCTGTACCTTTGGATGGTGATTGCTCGTTGCGAGTGTTCGGCTGTACCTTTGGATGGTGATTGCTCGTTGCGAGTGTTCGGCTGTACCTTTGGATGGTGATTGCTCGTTGCGAGTGTTCGGCTGTACCTTCGGACGATGATTGCTCGAAAACTAGCAGTGTGGGCATCATTAAACTCAGTGGACGCCTACGCCTCGTCCTCCTGTGCATTTCAAAACCAAGCACCACAAGGCCATGCGCACCCTGTGAGCGGCGCTATTGCAAACAGTTAACGAGTACTCTGTGCCTCCGGTAAACCACCTAACATTTAAACAAGCCTTTAAAGCAGCACTTCAAGGGCACCTTTACAATAGCAAGTTAAATTCATTTAACGCTGCTATCCTGGATTCTACTCAAAACAAGCATGCATCTTTGTATTCACACCAGGCATTAAACTAGCCTCTTAAGTATTAAAACTACAAAGCAGCGATGGTTGAAACCGCTCAATGGTATTTATTTATGACACCGACATTACTTCGTACTAAAGCACTGCTAGACGAATTCGCAGACTAAATTTTAAAAGTTTACATTCCGAAGTTACTTTAGTGAAGGGATCATAAGTGTAACGTTTTGAATTTTGTCACCATAAAACTCTTGAGAAAGGACGGCAACCAAATGTAAGATCACCAAAGGACCAGATAAACGAGTACGAAACATTTAGTGACTGAACATGGCAGAACCACACTAGTGTATCGACCGCCAAGTTACAGGATAGTTACCCCCCCCCCCCCTATCACGAGGGTGGGGGGAGGATAACCCTAAGTGAGACAGCCACAAATTTCTATTTACAATGAGTGCAAGAGGAAGTTAGCTTCTTCACCCCTTGTTCGTATTGACGTCGCCTCATTGACAGACGAAGTAGATCATTAACCAATAAGTATAGGGCAAGGTGGCTTGATGGTTAGGACTACTCTTATATTTATACGTCCCGGGTTCGAGCCAGACGTCGGCCATTCCAGGTATTTTCGAGGAGAGAAGGAGTTAACCTTCTGTGATGCCTTTGTTCGTGTCGGCTGTGGCATGTAAAAGATACTAGAAATTTATGATTGGAATTACCTAGCGAAATTGTGCCCCTCTTCAGTTTGGCTCAAGAGTAACTTAAGAGTTACTTAATGTTTTTACTGCTACATTTTTTGGAAGTGGAGCCGACCGTGAACTTAGTTGGCACAAAATCCATTGTCCTGCTCCTGTTTTATGTTCTACAGGAAAAAGGAAATTTTGCAATGCGTTTGTGAAATGAGTTCTGAACTACACTTGAGCAGAGCTAGCTCCATACCGAACACCACTCCCAAATATTCCTAAACGCTAATAAAAGCCACTTTCGACAAAATGTACAGGAAAGTCCCTATCACGGGGGTAACAATCCACGTAACAAGCTAAGGAACTTTTTTAGCATCCACAGGTTGGTGGTAGCCTGTAGAACGGGTGCCTAAAGTTAACCCCCAACTTCTGCATCATACATACTTTGCAAGCTTGAAATAATTTGCCATTTTATATTAGGAGGGATCCAGTCTACATTCTGTATTTATCATTAATGCCCAAAACGTCACCCCTTGTTGTCCCCCTTTTATAGTTATTTGATTCCATTTAATTTTTTTTTTTTTTAATAAAAGTTTATTTGCCGAGTAAGTTAGGGCTTTTAAAAATAATGTAAGATAGGGCTTTTACCAGAAACCGCTTATATCTTACCAACATTAAGTGATAACAAATACATATAGCTAGATAGAAATATCTGTACAACAATATAGCAAAAATAACATTAGGAATAGTCTGATATGTATGGTAGTAGGTTACACTTATTTAGTCTGAATTTAAAACAATTTATAGAGGGTGCCATGACAACATCATCAGGTAAAGCATTCCAAACATTAATGACCCGATTTACAAAAAAGTATTTTCTGCAGTTTAATCTGAAGGGTTTCTTAACCAATTTCAGAGAGTGACCCCTGGTCCGCCTTTCTCTATTAACATCAAAGAAAAGAGATGGATCATAATCCAGGAGACCATGCAACAGACAATATGTGAATGACAGGTCGGCTTTTACCCGGCGTAGTTCCAAAGAATCAATTTTCAATTTATTCAGTCTGGCTGCATATGGTATATTTTGGAACCCTGGGAGAAGTTTGGTAAACACTCGCTGCACTCTTTCTAACCTCAGAATGTCTCCTCGAAGTGACGGGGACCAAACGGGGCTGGCGTATTCAACAAGCGGACGGACATATACTTTAAAGGCCCACAGTAAAGTTGGGACATCCCTAGAAGTGAAACAGTTTCTGATAATAGCTGCACGTTGCATTGCTACTTTAATGACAGCGTTACAGTGGTGAGTCCACGTTAGATTCGTAGAGAGCCAGACACCTAAATCCTTGACAGTAGTTAATGGTTCCAATTTTGAACCCGATAGGTAGTAATTATATGATGGATTCTTACCCCCGATATGCAACACTTTGCATTTATTGTCCGAAATCGGCAACTGCCATTGATCTGACCAGTTTTTTAGTTCATCAAGTTCATGTACGATACCAATGTGACTCTGTCTTGATTTCATTGCAGAGTGGAGTTTAACGTCATCAGCAAATTTTCGCAATTTTACACCAGCAGAAGTTGGCGATAGATCATTTAAGAAAATAGTGAATAACAATGGACCTAAAACTGACCCCTGTGGAACACCACTTTTAACCACAGCATCATCTGACACCCGATTCCCCGACTACGACACGCTGGCTACGGCCCACAAGGAAATCAGTAATCCAAGCCAGTAGTTGCCCTCTGATGCCAATGTTTTTTAGTTTAAATAGTAATTTGTGGTGGACAACGGAGTCAAATGCTTTCGCAAAATCAATTAGAACTACGTCAACTGGGTAACCCTCATCTAAACAACTAGTCCAGTCGTTTAGGACGTCCAGTAGCTGTAGCTGTAGCGTTGTTGAGCGTCCAGGCAAAAAACCAAATTGATCATACGAGATTATATCTTGTTCGTTTAGGAAATTTAGCATTTCACTTTTAATAATTCTTTCCATAATTTTACAGGGTACACAAGAGATATTGGTCTGTAGTTATGTGGATCGGATGCATTACCTTTTTTGAAGATTGGAATTACACGTGCCTTTTTCCAGCATTTAGGGATTTTGCCCGACTGCATTGAGCATTTAAATATTATCACCAATGGAGAGATAATCTCATTCCGCATTTCTTTGTAAAAATATGCGGATAGTCCATCAGGACCAATGGCATGGCTAGTTTTTGTATCATTAATTGCTTTGAAGACTTTCTCGCTTGAGAAAGACACATTATCTAAGGTTTGTGTGAACGCATGCATTAGGTTCCTCTGATTATCGGGGATGGCTCCATTATCGGAGATGAAGTTTTTGGAAAATATATTGTTTAAGGCATTTGCCTTTGCCTCGTCTGATGATACCACCTGTCCTTTTAGCTTTAAGGGTGGGATACTTCGCTTAATTCCAGTTTTATTTTTTACCTACCTATAAAGTGTACCAAGATTACCTTCCTTTATAACTTTACTTTCAGCTTGGATGGACAATCGCTTTACACAATCTGCATAGTTCCTGCTAGCTTGCTTATACAATGATTTGGTATCATCACAGCGATTTCTTTTATAATGGCGCCAAAGTCTCTTTTTACGCGAGCTTAATTTCCTGGCTTCACGAGGGATGCGTTTTTTATGCCGAAAAGAGTTGACTTGCAGTGTACTATGTTGATCCAAGGTGTCATTTATAGTAGCGATAAAAATATTCCACATTATATCTACATCGGTAGCATCAGCCATCCTAAGATTCCAATCGATCTCATGAAGAGAATTTTTTATGCCCTCCAAGTCAATTTTTTTGAACAGTAAGTCAAATTTGAACAGTAAGACTTGAATGTTCCACTTTTTTTTATTCACTTTTGCACTTAACTTCGTAATACGTATTTTTCCTTTCGTAGTGGTCCTAGTCGGCGAGTTAAATTCAATAAAATTGTTAATACTCCATTAAAGAGCTTAGAAATGTTATAAACTGAAAATGTCCAAACCATGATTAGGTCAGGATTTAAAAGTAAACTTCAACCTATTACCGACTCGTTCAGAAGCTTTTTAGTTTCGATTTGAACGAGTTTTTTCAGGGAAGATACGTGCGGGCAGGTGCAGTAAATCGTCACGTGGTTTCTAGAGGGCGTCCGGGAGTTTTTTTTAAGACTATAGGGCTGACACAAAGGGAGTGAAGAGGGACATGTTTCTTAAAAAAAACCAATCGCGTGTTTTCGTACGGCACTTGGGCAACAACCCTGTCCAGTAATACAGGAATTAATAAAAAAAAAAGTCCCCTCCAGTAGAATAAACCCTGAAACGGTTGTGTAACAAAATTTATGTATGGCTGGGGCTTCACTTTTAAATGACGCCTATTTTCTAGCGTTCATCTCCTGCATCCTGTGCTTTGGGTAGAACGCCTGCCAAGGTTTTCTGCCGCCAGTTTCACAGATTTCCTATATAGATTTTGGGTAGAGCCGTACTGTGGCAAAAACGCGTGCATTTCTCTTTTAGCCAATTACCAAAACTCTTTACATGAAGTTCATTATGTCTTAAGCTTTCTTGTTTTGCCGTTGTGAAACGACCTATGTTGAGCTCTCTACCCCTTGCGTCTTTGGGCGCTTCACTGCAATACAGACATGTCCTCCCACCTCAGGTTAAGCTGATTTTCAGGGGGAGCTTCTTGAACTAGAAGGATTAGCTCCTACTAATTTCCAGTTCCAAAGTATCTTCTCTAACAAGCTGCTTTCCAGTTCAGCAGCAATGACTGATGGACTACAGCGAAGGTGAGATAGAAGGTTGAGATGACGTCGTCATGGTAAGTGATCTAGAGGTCATTGGTTCGAATTTAGTTCAGTCATTCCAGTGACTGAAATACACAAGTTTTAAACTACTTATGTACTCTCTGCCGAGCATAACTAGAATACGTCTACTAGATCTTTGATTATTTCACTGACATTCCTTTTCTCTAATTTGAATTTACAGGACGGAAATGCAAACGTTCTCAGTGGAACCTATCCAAAGGTAGCTGTAATTGGGATGTCGTGCAGAGCACCGATGTCAGATTCTGTAGAAGTAGGTTATATTTATTTGCGCGGTAACAATAAAAACAAAGGGATGCTTACGACTGTAAGTTATTGTCTAATCTTGTAGGAGTTCTGGAACCATCTGATGGGGACTGTGGACATGATCAGTATGTCAACTAATCGCTGGCCTGTTAATATCTATAACTTGCCTTCACGAATTGGCTTGGTAAAGGATATTACCAAGTTAGATGCAGAGTTTTTCGAAATGAGCTCGGAGGAGGTAAGTATAGCCTAGGTTCAGACACCGGTAGGCGATGGGTTGGCTGAAAAGTCTCATGATTTTCTTAACCTAAAATAAATCTACAATTAAATCGCTAAAATTTCGTTTCACCTACTTACTGGTTTATCTGGGGTGTACACTCCAAACAAAATAAACGTTACGCATCAAACAAAACCACAGGCCCAGTCCTTTTCATTCATTTTCACTACAGCTGCACATGACCCAGTGACAAGAGAGAATGCTGTCGCTATCTGCAAGAGCATTTCGACAGTGATTAGCTGGGCTGCTCATTCCAGTAAGAGGACCCAGCAAACTGTTCTGGGCATCTAGTGCTTGCAGCTCTTGGTCTGACACTTGGTTTGTTGGGTTTGCCTGTGTTGTCTTTGGCCGATTCACCGAGAGAAATAACACGACCCACCCATCCTAACCCTGTATTTTACTGGCTGAATTGGTTGGTAAGTGTGGTGCTGGATTGCTTGGTTATTATTGCTCAGCAATCATAAATGACTCTCACCAGCTGCAAGAAATTTTTCCCAAAACGGTGCCGAACCCTTCTTTGAATGAAGCTTTAAGTTATTTGCTTTATGATTACACTATCTATTTATTCCATGTTCCATTGTCCTAAGCTTAAAAATCGAAGAAATTGGCTGTACTAAAGTTGCAAATATGACCATGCGATGGGGGTTACTTCTAGGCAATACAAATGGATCCTCAACTGCGTATGATGCTGGAAGTTGCAACTGAAGCAATTTTCGATTCTGGTGTTGATCCAACAATTTTGGCCACAAAATCTACTGGAGTATACACAGCCGTACTGAAGTCTGAAGTGCAAGCACTTGGGAATAACATCGAAGGTACGTAATACAAAATTCCCAGTTTTGCCCTTCTCTTTATAGATTTTTTTTTGCTATTCAAAACTGAGCCAGTTTTATCTATGGGCATTAGTTTTCTTCACATGCTTTGACTCAAAAAAATTAATTAAATGAAGGTTTATTTCAGAAAATCTGAAAAATTTGCCTCAAGTTTGCATTTTTCAGTTAGTACGATACTGTAAAACGTAAATTTTTTTCATCTTAGTATGCTCTACGGCAATGTTTCCCAGTCGTTTAAGCAAGTTCTTTAGGTTTACTGGCCCAAGCCTCGTCATAGACTGTGCATGCAGTTCTGCACTGGTCGCTGTTGCAGTCGCAGCCACGGATCTAATTCATGGCAGGGCAGACTTTGCTCTTGTTACAGGTAACTAATTAAAAAAAAATTTGCCCATGAATTTTTGTTAAATGGGAGAGTGCCGACGGTTTATTTTTATTTTTAAATTTTTTTATCGTTTAGGCTGTAGCCTGTTACTATCCCCAAATCAATCGGTGCAAAACACTAAATTGGGGATGTGTTCAGAAGACGGCACGTGCCGTACTTGGGATGAGGCAGCAAATGGTTACGTTCGTTCAGAAGGAATATATTCTGTCCTATTATCCAAACACTGTACCGAAGAAACGCCTCGGCTATATGCAAACATCATAAGTGTTGGTAACAATTCTGATGGCTTCAAAAGTGAAGGTAATGCTTTTAACTATAACAAGCTAACAAGTATACAAATGCAGTTTCTATAATCTCTCAAAATTTTCCATTTAGGAATTACATTTCCAAGTGGCAGTGCCCAGAAGAATTTGCTGAATAAAGTTTACCGAGAACCGTACGCCAACATAGCATGCAATGCGTATAACGAATGTCATGCTACTGGCACCCAGGTAAAAAAAAAATTACTATTACCTAAGTCTCTAAAGATAAACTAAAGCATGCTAAGCATATTACATAATGTTACAATTGGGTGGTTTTAAAGAACTACAGCCCTAAAGTGTCTTGTGTACTGATTAACTTCCCTGCGCAACAATGTTTGCTGCCATTCAGTCAGAACTACTTTCAAATGTTGCTGCCATAATCCAATAGTACTCACGAAAAAAATTCCCAGTGGTAAAGTTAAGCACTAAAGACAGTAAGGACATACAGGAGGACTGGTGAAGGGGTCTGTGGTAATACCACATTGCCATCTCTTCTGGGTGGAGACCCCTCGTGGCCAATTGTGGAACTAGTAACCCATAACCGCCTGAAAGAGCTTTCAGACCCTTTTTTTTAGAGTCCATATGGTACTTGGGTCGGTTCTCGGGTTCGAACCGGCATTCTCTTGGTTTGGAGCCGACGATGCTGACCACTGGGCTGTGACTGCCTGCTTTGCTCGGGGTCCCCGGGGACCCCTCACAAAGCTTGCGCGGGGACTTAGTTTTCGCTGTTTTATGTTGAAGGCGTACGTTCGTATCTAGGCGGTTATGGGCTAACTGTAGTTCTAATTAGTCAAATTCATGCTAAGCTCTGCGCACAACAGCACTAATGCTGGGAAGGATTGGATTCTTCTAGCTAATACCGACTGGGGCAGAAACTGCTTGGTTCACCTCCCAGCTCCACACGAAAATTGCAATCGCTTAACAATACTGTAATAAATAAAATATGGATCTTGTGATTTCGAATCAGCTGACCTGGATCTGGGAAACAAAACCAGCATCTTCTCTCCCAGATGGCGTGTAAATGTGAAGAGTTCAAAATGGATACTACCCCATCCTATGGATGTTTGGGCATTTGTAAACTGCCAAAGGAAAAAAAGTAGTAGATATTAAACTAAATCTCTTCTTGCAAAGACTGACAAGACCTGCAGCCAAAAATAAAGGAAGACGATCTAGCAGACTACTATTGACTATCTTTTGTCATTGCTTTGTGGCATGTACTCGGTAGATTTGTTAGGGAAAAATCGAAATCGAAAGGAAAACCGCAATACAACTAACTTCGTTCTTGTTCAGAGAGGCAGTTGACTCTATTCCGCATACAAGAGCATTACTGAACAAATTTTTCCAAGTGTGGTCATTTACCTATTAAAATTGGACTCTGTATTTTGTAGGCAGGTGATCCTGAAGAAGCTAATGCTCTTGCTGAAGTATTGCTGAAAGCCAGTGTGAAAGTGCCATTACTTGTTGGATCTTGCAAATCTAACCTGGGTCATGCTGAGTGGGCAGCAGGCAAGAAAAATAATAAAGCAGTTAAAAGATGTACCATTCTCAAGTGTTAATTTGTGTGTAATTATTTGAAGGTCTAGCAAGCTTCATGAAAGCAGTTTTGTGTATACAACATAAGATGATTCCACCTAACATTCACTTAAACCAAGTCAACTCTAAAATTAGCAGTATCCTTAGTGGCACCTTAACACCTGTTACAACACCAACGCCACTTCCAGGTACGATTTTATGAAAGTAACTATGCATACAGTATACATGGTCTCTTACACCACATAAAAATCCTGTTTTTTTTTTACAGAAGGAAACGTTGGTGTGAGTGCCATGGGTTTTGGTGGTTCCAACTGCCACGTAGTTCTTCAGCCACCGGTAATTTCAACTGCTGCAAAAAAACCAGGTAATTTCTTTTTCAAGGTTCTAAGCTATTAATGAATTTAGTTTTTCTTGAACTGGAATTAAAGGAAAATCGTCAAAAGCGCATTACACCCTAATGAGTGAGAAAAAAATATTTCTACAGTAGCTCATAGGCAGTGCCACAAGAAAAATCCAACTGGCAACGATTCTTAAAAGCATAGCATTTTGGAGGAAAGAATACTTTCCTCCAAGAGTGGCACAGGTTTTAGGATTTCAGATCCTAGTTCAAAGTGTTATTTTTTTGTCCATTTCTGTTTCGGTGTTCCTTTCCTTCTCAGATTATTAGTGCAGAAGTGTCTTCCTACTAAAAGTCTCGTACAAGGTTTTCGTCGCATAGGTGGATTTTGTGACAATGTGTGCAAAGATTGGGTTACATTTTTACTTACCCTATTAAAGAAAATCTTTTCCCTACATACATATGGTAAGAGATTTGTTTTAGAAAATGGCAAAAAGGCATTGAATGAGTTTCTGTTGGAACCACTGATATCTGACCACATACTAGAACATAACAAAAGATCATTTCAGGATAATTTTAAATTTTCTACACATTACTGTTTTGATAAATGAGCATACTATGTCAAGGAATAACCAGATGGCACCTGTTAGTTTAAACTTCATTCATGACAGGGCTACATTACCAAAAAAATTTCGTATACTTCATTGTAAATGGTTTTTTTCCATAAATTTTAATGGGTAGCCACGAATTTTTCCCTCAAATTGAGTAAGTTTGCAGTTTAAAATTGTTTGTGTCAATTTTTGGTAAGATTTGCCAGACAAGGTTTTAATGAATGGTCGTTGGCTGCTTTCCAACTTAAGTATACCCCATTAGAGGGGATATACTTGGCTAGGCTTACTGAACAGTAGGACTCTCCTAAAGCTTAAACGAACTTGTGTCCCTGATGTGAAGCAACTCCTAATAATAGCAGGTAGTTAGATGGTCAAATCGGTGACAGTATTTCAAGTCTGACAAAATCTAGACAGGTCTTTAACCTTGGTAACTGGTAAGATGCTGAAGGTGTTCTGAGAGAATAAGCATGTGTGGGTTTTTATTGCCGATGTGCAGTACTTTGCTTTTATCATCTGCTATTGGCAATTGACAATCGCACGACCATTTTTCAGTTCATCAAATGGTCTGCACAATGCCCTAAAACTACCAGTTTTTTTTTTCAATTCCACACGAGTTGACACCAGATTGTTTCCATTGATAGTAAATAAGCTTGTACCCACGACCGATCCTTGTGGTACACCTCATTTCAGTGGAACCATGTTGGATCTCTTGCTGTCAACCACCACACATCGAGATTGCTCGACCAAGGAGTCTAACATCCAATCAAAAGTAAATATTTAGCTTGCTCTGCATTTTTCAAGTTTCTAAAACTAACTTAAAACCGGGTCGAAAGCCTTAGCAAAATTCATAAAACTGCATTGACTGGGAAACGTTTTTACCGTGACATGGCCTCTGAAAAAAGCCTTGTGTGCTAGGTTGTGATATATAATCTTGGTACTTAGAGTAGGTTTTGCTCATGGAAATACTGTTAAGACCATTTGTTTTTCTTACATAGAGTACCGTTGTTTTATTTGCTAAAATTAATGCTTTACGGTGTTTCAGATCAACTTCTCTTGCTGTTTGGTAGCCGCACCGAAAAGGGGTTGAGTGAGCTCAGGAGACTTGTGTTAAAGGAACTAAGTTGCCCAGCATTGTTATCCCACATAACACGAGCTTTTAGCTATCCAACTATCAGCAAGAAGCTGATTTACCGACAAGCTTTAGTCCTTTCAAATATAAATGACTACAGTAAAGGTAAACATTTTTTCCCCACCTAAACATACATTAGTTTGCATGTTTGATTGTTAATTCTGCCTTTTCGACTACAGGTGATTGTAAGTAATTAATAACCAGGTAATTATGCTGAAAGGTCAAACTACTTCCTGGACGTTCGTCTCTCCAGGAACCAAGCATTGCGTAAAAGTTATCACTCTTTATACAATCGCTGGTGTAGTGCAGCTATGGTTACCAAACTGTTGGGAGGGGAATACAGCAACCAGTAACACCTACTTTAGATTTTAAGTCTTGCATGCACTATAAAGCACGACTCGAATTTCCTACCCTTCCCAGTCCATTCCCCTTATACGGATTAGTCTTACAAGTCATAAGCAAGCTTAAAGGTGCTTGGTTCAGTTTTACTGATTGTTGGCTTTCCTGTGTAACAGTTTTGCTACATTAGTCAAACCTATTGTCGAGGCTCTGTTGATAATCGTATGAGGAGTCATCGTATGATACTCACTTCAGGTGCGAGGGGTCCTCGATTCAAATCCCGGACAGGACCCCAATTATGTCGGACTTTTTCTGCATGAGTAGAGGGAGGGGGTCCGAACTGTTTGCAGTGGCGACTTTAATTAGTAGTTAATGAAGTAAAAAGTTAGGTTTGCAAGGACATATCTTAGCCTAACTTTTCAGGTCGGTATAGCCATATAATAGGTTTTCAATCTGCCAATAGGCAACACTGTACAGGAAAATTGAACTAGTGATAATCGGTAGCCTACTTAGCAAAGTTACGGGGAAGAAAAAATGGTCCATTGGCCCCATTAGCGATTGCGGCCTGTCCATACCTTACCAAGTCGCTGTAACCTCTATGCCAGACAATGAAAACTTTGAGGAAGCTTTAAGTGCATATTTTTTTGTGTTAAGTGTGCCACTGACTTTTGTAAATATCAACAAAAAGTTTGATATCTACAAACTTTTGTTTCACGTTATTTGTTCATACACATTACTGTTATGTATATGAAAAAGTAATGTTCTTCTTGTAACCTACACTGGTGCATACAATTGTGAGTGATAAAACTGAGTATAAAATTCATTACACTGGCCAACTTGTACATAATTTTAAAAAAAATTGCTTTTTTAGTTGAATTCGAGCAAATATCAAACTTAAAGGATTGCAGTTTTTCTCAAGAAAACTCTGTATGGTTAATCCTCCACGATATTGGTGCTGCTGGATGTTATCAACAGTTGGGCAATCGTATACAGGAACAACTTTCACAACAGTTGGTGGTAATTATAAGAATTGCTGTAACATTTAAGCCTAATATTCCTGGAAAATCTTATCAAATCAATTTTTTTCAGGATCGTGGTCAAACTGAAACCTTTATTCAAGAAACCTGCGGACACCAACTTGTTAACAATGCTAGTCTTCTATTAAGTAAGTATCATACGAAATTAGGTATTAAAGTTTGTATTAGGAGAAAGAGCTTTTTAAATGCTACACCTAGCAGGGCCATTGGAAGGGTAAGGTGCGCAAGGCATCAGCCTTCCTGGGGTGCCATGCCGCTAAAATATATTTTAACGGAGTCTTGTTTGGACCTTGCTTAGTGCTCACTTTGCAGTCTACATGTACTTTAACAGATTATTTTTCTTTTAATGATCAGATAATCGAAAACCGAAATTATATAGTCATTGTAACTTTGCTGTACTTGAGTCGTACTTTTTTAAGCGTGAAGCCCCCAAGTCAGACAGAGCTGTTATGTACACATGCACACATTAGAATCGAATATGTATTGTATTCAACCAGCTGTTGGGGGGGAGGGATTTGCACCAAGGGGGCTAGCTATGCCCCTGGCAACTTCACAAAAGAACTTAAGTTTGTGATCAGGGTTCAGGTGCAATACCCAAACTGGTTTTGTGCACAGCTGCGTTTTATGCTTTATCAGTTATAAAAACGTGAGAAGCAATGATTTTGTCGTATTAACATAATTGATTTGCATCCGTTGATATTTCATTGTTATGAAAATACCATTATCAAGTATTGTATAAGCAGTGTTGGCTATTTCAGCAGTCTTGTGACCAGGTAATGAAATAACATTTTGCACCTTTTTTCCCCCAGCAACAGTAAGTTTATTAAAAGACTGTGAAATGAAAATCGGTGGAGTTGTTGGTGCCGGCCTCAGTGAGATAGTTGCAGGAGTAACTGACCAGTGCTTTAGTGAGGTTCAAGCCATCAAACTACTGGCAATTATTGCAGATACCTTAAAAACCACAGGTAAATTAGTAACTGTTTTTTTTTAATATCTGTGCAGATAAAAGAAAAACGTGGGTAGGGAGCTCTCCTCCAGGACCTGAATCAGGTTTATAAGGTTACATTAGTTTCAGGATAAACCAATTCCATCAGCTAAGTCCATGGCTATAGGCTATAGGTTAATATCCATGCCAAGTGAACCCTCATGTATGCAGGGTATTCAAGAAGTGTACTGCAGATTTTTTAGACTGACTTTTAAGGTCTTAACCTGCCTACTTGAAAGCAGTGGCTTTGAGGTCACCAGCTTGTAAGCCAGAATTTAATTTGCCTGACATTAATGTCCCGGACCTTTGTTTCATTTTCAACAACCCAGCATCGTGATTTACTAGTGGGTTGTCGAAACTTGAAACTTCAGATCAACAGATGTGTCTGCTACGTTGGAAGTCTTCCAAATTGGTGATCTTTTACCCAGCCATAAATTTACTCTCTTGATAAACAAAGCTTAATGCTTCTGGTAGATACTGTCTGATACCTGGAACTATATGCATAGAACTGGAGATTAACAATGCCTGCTGTATAAGAACCAAGTTCTCTTTCTAGTTGCACTGAAACTTGACATTTGTACAGATTTGTACAAATGTACGTTCCAATACTGTTGCTTTCTTTGCAATGTCAATTAAGGTGCAGTTATGTAATTTGCCATTTTGTACTTTCGTTGATAGGTCTAATACATCCAGAAAAAATGAAAAGCATGGAGGTCATTGGCAGCATTGACAAGATCAGTCAATTTTTTACTGGAGTTCGTGTAATATCCTACAACTACCACAGTAGTCTTACCATTTCAGGAACTGAAGATGCAATACAAAAAATTAAAATTGATTTAAAAGATATAGAAGGTATGAATTGTCTGCTTATCTTAACTTTTAATTGAAGTTGATTTTGTTGCTATTATGTAGTTTACCTACGCATTGTCTAAAATAGCTAAAGCACAAATGGTTCACTGGAAGTGGGGGGTGCAGGGTGGCCAATCAATTCATGTGCCACAGACCATCGGGTCTTTTTTTTTTCCACCTCATTCACCTCATCTCAACCCCATGTTTCAGAAAAACAAAAGCCGTTAAATTTGCTTGTCCTGTGGAGTGTGGCATGTTAAATTATTCCCACCCCATCTTAATAGAATTAATTTTTTGTGCGGTGGTGTGAGGGGGGGGGGGGGCAGTTTAACTGAACAGATATTAATGTGGCATTTCACCTTGGAGACCTGCTGCGGATATGGGTACAGTCCGGTGCGAAAATCAAGTAATCTCCCTCGGATTTTCAAGGGCCGGCGAGAGTCGCGGTGCTTTACGGAACTGCTACAAAAAAAACTCGTGGACTATCTTCATTATCATTGGTTTTTGTTATAGGAGTTACTTGTAAAGATGTGATGTTAGTCCATCCCCAATTGTACACCAGCGATTTACAACAGTTGCGAGAACTATTGGCTGCCGAACTAACGTCTGTAATGGTCCCTCCTTTAATGAGGCAAGTAAAGTCTACATTTATTAAAGTATGTATTTGCTGAACAAAAAAACGGGTCTTTCAGTTTCGTTGGTAAGTCTTGTGAGCCTAGTTATAAAATTGCACTGACTGCTGCAATAACTTGCCTGAAAGATTTTAAAGTTTTAAACCCTGACGTTGTTTTAAGTTTAAAAAAAGTGCAAATCGAGATCACTTTTTTTTAAATCCAGAACCCAATTCCGATTACGAAAAGTGGGCCCATTCTTCAAAAGTTTTTAAAAGCTTCAAAAAAATAAACTTTCGTTTGGTGCAGCAATGGTGAACTCTTAATAAGTAGTCTACCGCATCTTGGCTACACTGAACGAAAAAAAGCACTTTTTGTTTTAAAACACTGCACTGTTTGTTTTAGCTATGGTTGCGTGGTTTTTGTGGACCACCTTTATATAAAATAACTAGCATGAAGCAACACATTGAGACTTTTTTTTTTCCTTCTTTACCGCTACTGCCTGTACTGCAATCCAGTAGCAATGAATTTCAGGCTAGCAACTGTTTATTTTTATTTTATGCATGGAAGAAAGCTAATTCATAAATAATAACATTGTACTACAGATCCCAACGGTGGATTACCACCAGTGTGGCAAATCAGCATTTAGAATCTGTAACTGCAGACTTCGTGAGCAGCTTGGTTCATTCGACTGCTCACTTAAAGGGAGCCCTTGCTCAAGTGCCAAATGATAAACAGCAGATTCATATAGGCATTGGAGAGCGTCCCATTTGGCTACCAGACTCAACGGTATATGTGGACTGTAGCCAAAAACGCAGCTTATTAACTGCGTTAGGCCAACTTTATCTAAAAGGTAAGTCTCAATTATATTAACCTAAAATAAACCCTTTCCTTTTCCCTTAAAGAGCTAGCTATGTCAATTTCAGGCTTCTTTATTAATACCTCCAAGCTACAGCCAACTGGATTACTTCCTACTGGGTCTTCATCCACAGGTCACCTTTTACAGTGGGACCATACCGTCACATGGCCTGTACCTCACTGGCTACAATTTTCCTCCTCTAGTAAGATTTTAGTTTAATATTAGTCTAGCAACTGTTTTTATTCAGTGGTGCTTATTGGTTTGTGTTCAGTATTTAATTACGTGTTCCCAAAGCAAAATGGGTGTCACCCTTGGACCCTTATTTCTAGCAGCAGTGGGTGTAATTAATAAGTGCTGATGTCTTTTAGATTTAGGAAGTCTCGATAGTTCATTCCTGCATGCCTGATTTATATTTGTACCATTCCCATTATATCCATATCCTTGTTAAATAAGGTGAAATTAGTCGTATGAATATAAACTTATCCTTAAATTGAAAGCAGACATTTTGCTCATGACTTATAATATAACAAGCCAATCTCTTTTGTCTTCAGTAAATTATACCCACAAATACCTAATTGTATATTTTTGTAAAGTTGGTAGTGAAATGATAAACCACAAGCACGAGGTTATTTGGGATGGTACACTAGCAGCATTGCTGCATAGTGTTTATCAGCAAGTCTCTAATTACATGGTAAGTTTACTATGGTCAAATAGTTTTCATATGGTGTAATATTGGTGAAAAACAACATAAATGCCCTATTACAGCCAACTGCAGAAGATATAGTACATTTGCACAATCTTCTACCAATACGTATCATCACCTCTGCAAGGCAACCATGTAAAATTGTCATTCAAGTGTTTATGGGATCGCAACGTTTTGTTGCAAGCAAAGGTTGGTTTTTACATGAAAATCCAAATATTTTTTTGAATTGATGAAGAGTTCTACTCGTTGAGAATGTAATTAACATTCGTTTGTTTATTCCATTTCCTTTATAGACCATACCATCTTAATTGAAGGAAACTACAGTGGTAAACTGGTTCATAGCACGAATCCTGAGAAAACCTCTGCTCCTAGAATTGCTCAACCTAGGTAAGAAAGGCGTTTGTAATTTAAGCCACATAAAGGTGCATCCTGCTTGACCTATCAATTGTCTTTTATTTATTTTAGGCATCTGTGCACTTGGCCCGTGAGTTGGGAAGGAAGTTGGGTACCTTATCTTCAATCAGTTCTCGAGTGTCTTAAAATTTATTCCAAAGACGAAAACCAAATGAATTTGGCAGTACTGTCGATTATGTTCAATAAAAGTCTGTTGCCAACGTCTCAAGAAGTGTGCATATCTTATGAACCAAAAACTGGTATGTTCGTCCTATCGGTAGCAAGCTGCTTTTCCCCTTAAATTGTGGTTTTAAAATGTCATTCTTTCCATATTAAGGACTATGCGAGTGTGATGGAGTGACTATCATTACCTCACCAGCAGCAATTGCTGAAATTGAGCAAGATAATTCATTTATTTCAAATGAAATATCACAAACCTATCCTTTCGCCAGCAGCAATATCTCTGTACATGTTTCACAAGACGAAGGTATGAGCAAGAATAATACAGGTAGAAGTTACAAAAAGTTGAAAGTTATAAGTTTTTATTTTAGAGGCAAAGTGAAAAATGGGTAAGTAGGGAGGAGCTTTGCCCACAGGTTGATAGAACACATCAGTGTGTTGCAACCATGAGTGTTAATGTGTCAAAATCTTACACTAGAAATAACATAGTATACAATATGCCACCTTTATGCACTTTGTTTCAATTTAAGTGTTGCGACTTGGATTGAAACTGATGAACCAGCCCATCACCTGGTCACTACCTTGCCACCTTTACCGATAATGGCCACTTACTGTTGTATACTTAGATGCTTTTCTCATTTTCAAACTACCAGATACAGCACCATAGAATCTTTGAGCAGTAAAAAGAAAATAGCGGTAAATTAAAAATGGAACAACACTATTCGCAGCAGTGCCTCGATTTTCATAACTAGGAGATCATGCGACCCCCGCATCACCCTATTGAATGACGGAGAAGCTGGAACATGGATGCTGTGTTTAGAATGCTGAACGGGCGCCTTTTAACTCACTGAATCCGTTATGCAAGCTCTTGTAATGAGCTATATTATGCCAGTAGAAAAGTAACTATATCGGTAAAGGCAGTTTGGTGATCTGCTGATGGACACGTTTGCCGGTTCGAATCTGGTCACATCACTTGAATATGGGTACAGTCCGGTGCGAAAATCAAGTAATCTTCCTCGGATTTTCAAGGGCTGGCGAGAGTCGCGGTGCTTTACGGAACTGCTACAAAAAACTCGTGGACTATCTTCGTTATCCTTGGTTTTTGTTATTTTTAGTGTTTAAATATTTACAATTGGCTTATTTCCGATTTTCCTTTGTATTTACAGCAATTTGTGTGTTTTGATTGTTTTAATTACAATTTAAATATGTTAAATTACGGAAATTTGTATTTAAAATTATTACTTCCCAGTTGTCGTCCCTCTCCCTACCCACGGGAATCCCCTTCCCATTTTACAAGCTTTGCAGTTTTATACACTAGTTAGTATCACAAAACCAAGTGCATAGTACTTGCCTAGTTAATGCATCTTACTGCCACTTTCTACTAATTGATAGTTCTATTCTTTTTAGATACTATAACATTATCTGCTATCATGTCGCCATCAGATGCAAGCGTGTATATGGAAAAACCAACCCAGTATTTTGAGCAAAGTACTGAGGTGCATGCAGTTAAATTGTACAGACTTAAGAGCAGTAAGTATACGTGTTGGGTATAAGCAATATTCATAAGTTCAGTAATATTATTAATTGGTGTACTAAATTCTGTACAGATTTGAGAAACGGCCTTATAGTGCGTTAAAGTTCATTTTGCCTTGAGTGTTTTTTGGCTAAATGGAGCGTGAATGCCATTTAGCCAAAAATTAAATGAATTCTACAAAAACGACTAGTTGCGAATTAATGGGCAACACAAGACCCTCTTGCCTTGAATAGAAATGTTTTTAATTAGTTTAGATCTAATAAGCTTTTAACAAATAAGTTAAACAGGCTGAAAAACGAAACTGGCTCCAAGATAATAACGCCATCCGTCTCCATTACTTCAAGAGAATAAATGAATAAACTACTTGTTTAGGACTTCAACCATCTTTATAATGTCGTAACATTTTGTACTTATGTTGATGTGCCAGAATGATAAAAATGGCTTCTATTAGTGTTTCTGCTTGTTTCGTAATCCTCAAAACCTTATGTTTACAGATGAATTTGAAGAAACACTGGTGTTAGTTTATTGTGGCTGTATTGCAAAGCAGCATGTATTTGGCATGAGTTTATTAAAGGATGGTGAGTAGAACTTCACAAAAATTTTAAGCTTAACATACTATCTCCCCCTTTAGACAGGTCGATGTATACTTGGACCACCAAAGAAATGTACACAAAAGGGGTCACAACCTCTTATTTTGGTATCTTCTTTTGAAGCGAGGAATGGGGGTTTGTACCCTCTTAAAGCAAGGGAACTGAAATGTAACGGGCTGAAGATTTCTGAAGAACGCAAATGTCTCCCATTTGTTTATAGTTATGGTCTGGGAGTTCTGGATCCACGGGAAAAAAGAACAATTACCAACTGATCATTGCTGAAACGGAATCCGTCATGCAGCTCGTAATGTTAGCTACATTATGTTTGAGTAAAGACCAAAGTCGCACGCACGCACGCACCTTCAACTAAGTACTGAAATTGCAGGAATGATTTAGGCTACCAAATCGCATTTGTTTGGAAAATAAGGTGCGAAATTATGGACAATTTTCTACTTTTAACCCCGAACTGAAGGAGGGTGGGGAAGGGCTATATATAAAAACAAAACTGGCTCAATTCACCACCATGTTTATAGGACTTCTCATTATTATCACAAAAGTTTGTAGACCTTTTAATTACACCCTGTATGCATAGAACCTTTCTTCTACCCGTTTTATAAGAGAACATTTTCTATTACTAATGTGCTATCACTCGTTGGTACCATACAAATGCAGGGAAGACCGTGACACTGACATCTTCGCAAATACCCTTATCCCAAGTGCTGGAATTTGAGTCCTGAATTGTTATGGGAATACGGAACTTATGTATTATCACACGTATGCAGGTGCCGTATGTAAGAAGTAACTCTCTGAACCTAGCTGGAACTCTGAAACTCTGGGGTCCAAATGAAGTTTTTAGTTTCTTCACGGGCCCTATTAAAAAAAAACTTTCGCACTGGAACGGAAAACTTGTGACTAGGCCAATGGACGGGCAAGTCGGCTTGCCAGGCCCTAACGACCAATGTCTTACACCTAGAAACTAAGATCTCGAAGCAGACTTTGCATAAAAGGCTTCAAGTTAAATTAATAATACCCTTAAACCATTTTGTTAGCATTAAGTCGGAAAGCATAGTTATACTGACTATTTAAAACCTTGGTAGGCTTAAGACGAGTTACGAGGGCAAACCGTTTACAGGCTGTTTAATTACCAGCATTAGTTCCTATAGCTGCATAATGAGCTGGCTGTTTTGACTAGTAGATCTGGAAGAACTTTTACCAGGATTTTCGGTTCCGTTACTGATCAAGATTTGGTAAACTTCAATATAAACTTGGGCACAGATAGTCACGGTTCAAAAATAATCTTCCATCTTCCCCCACAAAACTCTTATTGTATGCTTACTGAGGCTAACCGTAAACTACGATTTCTCCAGTCAAATAAGTAGTATGTGAATAAGTCGGGCCCAGCTATGTCGAAAACGTGAAACGGCAGTTTTTTAAGCAAGTTTTTTTTTTAAATTAGTAATAGTTATTGGTGACAAACTAATGGATATCTATTTTTAACCGACGGCTGCGAGGATTCGTCCAGCGAGACTATGCCAATGTAGAGGGGTGCAGCACCGAGACTTCTGCATAGACAAATCCTCGCAGCTGTCTGTTAAAAATCGATATCCGTGAGTTTGTCACCAATAACACATTTATATCACGGTTGGGACGTCAAGCTAAAACTTATTTAATTAAAACGTGTTTGTGTTATGTGAAAATTGCTTCAACAGGTCGTACCATTTTAGCTTGTGGATGGGGAAGTGTGTGATAGACGGACGAAGTCCTTTCGCTTAACCTTTGTGGATGGAGGGGGTGGGAGTAAGACAGTCTAAGCGTCGGGTGGCAAGCTGGGAGCTCGCTTGTGTTTATCGTGTTTGGAGCGAATAATTCGATATGTGACACAGCAGGGATAGTGACATTGCTGGGACATCCTTTGAAGGTATGTAATTCATTTTGTGCATTTGTAGTTTGAGAATTGTTTAAAATACGGTAATAGGGTATCGGTATAAATGAAGGTCATTCCATTTTAGTTTGTGGAGGGAGGTGAAGGGGGGGGGGGGAATTAGCTTAGATGAGCTTAGAGTGAATAAGCTTAGAAATGGGTGGTTTGTTAGCCTGTGATATGGGCCAGACATCTGAATTTGCAGGGATAGGATTCCTTTCCTTTTAAGTATTTAATTTTGTACGTTTTTATTGTGTTACGTTTTTTTTTGCACGCTGTATTTAGTTGTTGGTGCGTGCGTTCCCAGTCGCGTGATCTGGAAGTGTCAAAAGTGAGATATCGGTAAAAGTGTAGGTTATCGGCAAAATTGTGGGGGTAACTTGATAACCCACACTTTTTGTGATGATGCACACTTCCAGTGTTGGTTAACGGGATTTAACCTACGGAAATGTATTTAAACCACGGCTGTGACGTCACATACCCTATTACCGTATTTTTTTTAAACAATTGTCAAACTACACACTCAAAATGAATTACATACCTTCTTAGAATGTCATTCTATCCCCGCGGCCTCCTATTGAACTTCTATCAGTCCGAAAAGCTTTGAAAACACAAGCGAGCTGGCTAGCGTGAAATACGGCAAAACTACGCTTCGTCTCCTTCCCACCCACCCCCCACAAACGGACACAAAGGACTCGTCGGTCTACCAGCCACTCCACCCTCCATAAAATAAAATGGAAAAACCTTCATTCATATAGAGATATTTTCACAAAAAACAAACACGTTTTAATTAAAAAAGAGTTAGCTCGACGATCCAACCGTGGTTTAAAACTGTTATTGGCTAGAATCTCGCGGTTAACGGTTTTTAACCAACGGGTGCGATTATTGGCACTGCTCTCGTATGTATATGTCTCGGGCTGACGCCATCGACCTTTGTATACTCGAGCAGTGCCAATAATCGCACCCGTCGGTTAAAAACCGATAACCGCTCGCTTCTAACCAATAACTATTACTTACCTTCTAATCAAAGATTCTTAGTTGGTATAAATTTAAGAGGCCAAGCATACACTAGTTACCACTGACACTGGTTAACTCTGAAAACTTTGCAAGCAGTAACATTTGGGGATTTCTCTAAGGGGCATGCCCTCCTCCCTTCAAAGATATCCAATTTTGAAAATACCAGTTTTTTAGAATTGAATATTTCAATTGGGGTTTGTCGGTGTCAAGACCAAAAAGTGATGAAACTACCGGAGCTGTGGAAGTGTTCCGAGTTTTCCGATGTGGTAGGAATGACAACAGGAGCACTTAAAGGGGCTTCAAAATCGGAATCCTTTGATGGGGAGCAAGGGATTGCAGGGATTAGTTCCAAGGTTGGGTCTGGAACAAGGGGTTGAAAGCATAGATCACCCTCGGTTGGTGAGGACGGACTCTCAATGTCAATCGAAAGTTGGTCGTTGAACGTACTTTGGTTGGGTTTGTTGGGTGAAACCTCCTGACTTGCGTCGTTTGTTTCCAAGTCGATAGATGTTGGGGAGGCGGAGGAGTGGTGTTCCGGTTTGTGGAGCCATGATTCCTGCGAAGAAGGGGAGCCGGTGGTGGCCTGGAACATGGTTTTGCCGGGGGTTACCGGAAGCGAAGTAACTGTGCAGGAGGGTGCGATTGATTTCTTCAAGACAGACGTCAGAAGTGGAGGGGTTTGTGGATGACTAAATTATCTGGGGAGTGGAGAGCTTATAGCTTGAAGTCTCAGGATTGGAAGAAGATTGTTCTGCCTTGAGTTTTTCAAAAGATGAGCCCGTTGATGACATCGACGTTTCCTGAGGGCTGAAGCTTGATGGGTTGCAGCAATTACCCTCCAGTTCGCCAGTGGTATTGTAACACAAATCGGGCAGGGAATCTTGTAGTAGTCACACTTGCGGTGGAACTGGCAGACCCCTTTGTGGGGGTCTAGACGAGCGGGGTTTCTTAACCCAGGGCAGTTACAGGATCCAGGATCTTCGATGATGGGGATCCTCCCAAAGAAAACGTCTTCATTATCTTCGAAACGTTTGACATTCTTAGTTTTTACCATGGTGACGAATGGAGAAATAAATCCAGACTACGGAAGGCGCTAGCTAGGTTTAGAAACGTTACAAAGGCTTGAACATGACAGGTTGTGGTGGAAAACGAAAGTGAGGAAGCGAAACAAAAGGGATGAGGCCAAGAGGCTTGTGGGAAGGCTCGACCTGGATGGAGGGACCAGGTACAATACTGTCGCAAGATGGCGTTGTAGGCTTAGTTGACAGCGTTGTAGTAGGTGGTGTCGTACGGTGAATGTACGGATTTGCATGGCTGGCAGACAGGTGTGCGACGTGTCGCAGCCAGGTGAACGGGTCAGGGAAGGGTGAAGTGTAAGTGATGGTGGATCCCTGGGTGACAGGCGAGAATTGGCCATATGGTATGAAGAGTTTCATCGCTTCCATCTTTGTGTCGCCTGGGTTTTTTTTTTAAGGGGGCGACAGACGGCGTGGTGTGCGACGAGTGTCGTGTGGTTGTGATTGAAGTAATGGGGATGCTGAGCGGCAACCGTGGACAACCGCCAGGGCCACTAGAGGCCCAACGGTGTGTCGGAACAGAGCTATTTGATGATTGGAAATGGGCCATCAGTGGGTGTTTGTAGACGGGTAGTTGAAAGGTTGCCTGTTATTTGATCAGAGGATCCGTGGTGTGTACCAAGCGATAGGCAACAGATCGATGGTGGGATGGGAAAACTTGTTCAGGATGTCAAGCGGCGAGTGCCGGTAGGCGGCCGGGGCCACCGACAGTGGGACGACATGTTGTCGATGCCGGGGCCCTTGAGATCGATGCTGGCCAGCTTCTTACGGTGATAAGTTTAGACTGGAGTGTCTTGGCTTCGGCGGTGAGGTGATAGTCCTGTCGAAAGGAAAAGTGGCAGGCGGCCGAAGACGCCGCAGTCAAATATGTGTCGTATGTGGTTGTAGGCCCTTTGGGACGGGAGTGCCGGCAGGTGCCCAAGGAGCCCGATGTCGGATACGTGTTGTACGGGTCACAGTAAAATGGTTGGCCCGTTGAGCAAGTAGCGTGGCAGATGGCCGTATCTACTGACAGCTGGGCAACGTGGTGTTGGTGATAGCAGGAGCTTAACTGGTCATTAAAAGTGAAGCGCCGGTGGTGGGGGGGGGGGCGGCGAGGTTACCTGTAGTGGACACCGTCGCAAGACATGTCTTGCATGGTTGAAGGAGCTTGACGGGTCCGTTGAGCTGGAAGCTTCAGCAGGTGGCGTTGAAGATGAAGCGCCGGCAGCCGGCCGTGGCTACTGACAGTAGAGCAATGTGTCATTTGGGATCGTAGGATTTAAATGGTCGACGAATGGGAAGCGAAGGTAGGTGGTCGTGGCCACCGGTGGTTGATACTGACGATAGAGAGGTGTCGTACGTGATCACAGGAACTTGAACGTTGAAGAGGAAATTCCGTCCAGCGGTCGAGGTTGCGGACGGTAGAGCAGCATGTCGCACGTCAAAGGGAAGCACCGGAGGCGGCTGAGTCTACAGGTAAAGAACGTGTCGTGCGTGAATGCAGGCCCGTTGTTACTTGTTTTCTGGCGGGTTGAAAGGGCGACGTAACGGGTTCAGGAAGGAACTAGTCATGATACTCGGGGAACTTGTGGAAAAAATTTCCCCGCCGTGGCAGGAGGCCAGTTGGACGAAGGAAGTCCCCCATGGCATGGTAGGGATCCTGGATCGGGAGACACTGCAAAAGCAGGCTGTCGGCTGGGTGTGACGACGGCAGCCAGGCAATGGTGGGATGTTGTCCGTGCGACAGACTGTAGCAGGTGGAAAAGCGGATAACTGCTGGGGTGATAGGTGAAAACTGAGGATTGTCGTACCTGACCGGTGCTGACAATCGACAGGAACGTGGCAGCCCATTTGGACGACGGCGGATGTCTTCGGGATGAGGCCGGCAGTTACGGTATGAGAAGCGGCATCACCAGGGTTAACGAGCGACATGAGGATGACATAAAGTCGACATAGGTCAGAACCCCTGAACCACCGGGCATAGCCGGGAGGTAACAGGGAGGACCGTGTGACAAAAGAAGGTTGAGGGGACCGGCTGTCTTATGGTTCAAATGTGGGTCGATCCTGGGATACAACGGGAGGAGCCACAACGACTTCAATTCCCACGAAGAAATTTACTAAGGCTGACAAAGCGGCCGTCAACGATGGCGGCTTGAGACAAAGAAATGGCAAGCCTAGCTGGCTTCCATTCTTATAGGGAGGATCGCGCATGCACAATTGGGTGGCTGAGGCGGCCGTCAGTTTCTGAAATTTCAAGGCTAGGCAGCATCGTTGAGACAACAATGCAAAATTTTACAGGTGTTGTACTTTTGTAGCATAAAGAATGCTTATTAAACGCAATAGTGTAAACCACTACAGAAGTTGCTTTTGATGCTGAATAACTTCTATTTATGAGCTTATGTTAAGAGTAAATTGTACTGTCTGTCCACTCTTTAAACGCTTAAACTCTGGACCAAACTAAAATGTAAATTGAAGTCAATAAGGGGTAAAAAAAAAGTTCAAAAGGGTATAATATTTATTTATTTGTTCAACATAGATGCCAGTTTTCTTTTAAAGGAATGCGGCATAGCATGCAAATAGAAAAATATACAATATCTCAACAAAAATAATGACTTGTATAAATATAACGGGTACCAAAAAACAGTGAGTGGTATAGCATACGGAAGGAAGAATAGGGTAGGAAACGGTATGAAATCGTATGAAAGGATAACAAAGGGTTACATAATAGCATGAAAGGATATGCAGTCTCGTAATGATCACTTTTTCTGATGACGCAATGCAACAACCAAGGGAAAGTTGATCTTTTCATCCAACCCCCTTTCCCCAGTGAAGACTGCGAATGGTCAGTCTGACGGATGAATTGTTTTTTGTGTAGTTTCGTCGAATTGGTAATTTCCAGTGTGTCTCCAAATTATGTGGAATAGGGAAATGCATAGTAACTTCTTGGCCCCTCTTTTACTCTACTGGCCATGTTACCAAGGTCATCTTCTAAACCCCTTGCACCCAAGGAGTGGCTTGTTGTGGGGATGTATAGGGAACAAGGTTCAGGTGAGCCTGAATGTCAGTGGTGTTATAAGATTAGGTCGAGCAGCACAGAGAATCCTTTTCTACAGTACCCACAAAATATTCTAGGAACGTCTGGGTTACGATTTGGGGTAATTTATGCATACGGTACTGTATAAGGATGTCTTTGTATAAAAATAAAATCCATAACCACAAAAAAGATAATTATCCTTTTAATACGCAACGAATTGATTCAACGGAAAATTTTCGGCCTACATTCCTGTTTGTTTTTCCTTTAACGAAATGGTATTCTCAACTGATAAATTTGGTAACTAAGTTCTTCTGTGAAAGTTTGAGGGCTAAATCCTAACTGATTAAAAACTCCTCACGGTGGAACTTCGCATTTCAGTATTCCCTCCCTTCCCACATCTGTACATTACTTTCATATCTTAGTGTTTTGGGGTAGGCGTTAATGTGACTAACCAAATTTCGAACATGTCACTTTAAAATTGTTGTCTTGTGTATTAAAACGCTTTTTCTGTGGGAAGTTTTAATGGTTTCTTCTTAGTTCTAATTCCATTGTGCTAGGGGGTTTCATTGTACATTAACGACTGAAAAGTTACTGCTGAAATTGGGTCAATTCACAAAGCATTTAAACACTCTCTGGCTGTCTTGGTATTATGGGCTAACAAAAACTTACCATGTATTTTAATTACATTGGTTTCCACATTTCAGGCAACACAGTGCAGTTACTAAAGCCAACTGGTGTGCCACAAGAATTATCTTGTGCCGTCATCGTGAGCATTCTTGTTCCTTATCTTTTGGCACATTCAGTGTATCAAAATTCTTTGAGGGAATGCCCACAAAAGGAGAATGATAGGAACTTCGTTATTGTGGCATGCAGTGATGGTAAGTAACAGATAAATCTTCAAACTTTCTGCTAAAACCCTTTCTGCTAATGGTCTAAAAATAATCAAACCATAAACAATTTCAGATCCAACATTACGCTGTCTTTTGGCTATGGTAATGCCTGTAGCAAAGAATGTGTATTTGTGCCTAAAAGACTGTGCCACATTTGCAAAAAAACTTGTTCCTCTCCTGGGATTTTATTGCTCTACAAGCATGAGTGTATCCCAAAACATATCTTCTAAATCTGCCCCTGCTGCTTTCATTACTAATGTGAAAGGTGAAATAGTGTGTTGCACGCCGATAGATTGTTCCGAAGGTGCATTTAAACTGTTCCAAACAAGTACTCCGGACAATGAAGATAAAACTGGGCCGCTAAACGAACGATCAGGTACATCATTATTAAAACCCTTACCTGAAAGCGAAAGAGTTAAATCTCCAGTTAAAGTGCTATCCAATAAGGAGTCTTCGACTAATCATCGCATTTGTGAGTCCGCTGAGGTACAATTTCGAAGTGCCGGCTTACCCAAGTTGATGGAAAGTCCAGCTGCTGTCCCTTATCTTTCCATTTCTTCAATGAAGTCTCCTGCATCCAACTTGACGCTGCTGAAATGGAGTGCTAGCAGTGTAGCAATCATTCAAAAGGCAACGCAAGGACTTGGTATCAGTAATATCATAAGTCTGGCTTCTGGTAAGTTGTTTTATTTTTTTAAAACCTAGATTGTGGATAAAATAATAAGTTATGTCTCTTACTTTTCAGAGATATCAAGCTGGACAGACTTACTAAAAGTAGATGGGAATTTGGTACACATGGGCCATGTACATGCAAGAGAGAGACTTGGTATTGGAATGTGTTCGAAATTTGGATCAGTGACTTTCAGTAATGCAAGCATAGCGCTGCAGGAAGCAAGCTCACATGTCAGCTTATACCCAGACGCATCAAGTGTTAGCAGTGAATCTTTTACTGATGATGCAAATTCATTCAGTCACCCAGTAGTCTCTGAAATGACTACAGTGCTGTCACGAACTGGCGTTTCCAATTTTGATGAGCCGAAGAACACTGAAATATATGAATGCTCTGGAAGTGCTATATTCCTATTCCCAGTTATGCTTGGTATCGTGCTCAAACACATTCAAAGAAGCTCCCCTGAAGGGGTCTCGTTGCTAAAGTATGAATGGTTAGGGAAGCTGCAGCATCTGTCAACAACGAAATACACTTTTAAATCTGTAACGAACAAGGCTAAAAACACACATGCACGCTTAAAACTTTCAACTGTGCGACCTTGTACTCCTGTACCAAGGGTTCATGAAATTACTCCAGACACGGAACAGCTGCAACTTGAAACTAGGACTACTCGGCCTTTAGAAGAAGCCGTAGGTAAGATACATTTTAACCGATTAAGCTCTGATAAAAATGAGTATGTTCCAATGGCATATTGTGATCAGATTATGCTCACAGTAAAAATTTCCCTCAGGTGTTGAACTGACCATTTAAAAATAGGTAAACCCTAACAACCAAACAGGTAACCATTCCCTCCCCTCCCCCCTTACGTTTTACCCTGAGCCAAACTGACTTATAAAAACAGAATTTTCTAGTTCAGCAATCCTGTGGCTTACTGTGGGAGTGGTGTCCATACTTGTACAGCAATGACCTCAACAGGAATGACTTCAAAAGTGTAGAGGGTCGTAAAGAGTAGGGTCAATAACAAACACAAAAGACACTTCGGTAATTAATTGTACTCAAATCCAAATAAATTGCTGTTTGTAAGGCGAATAGTAAAGCGCATAATCTTGTGAAAACCTAAATGAAAGATAGCATTTGAGATTATTACAATTATTTCCGGTGGTTTATGTACTTTTGGTTTCAAGATTTTCTGCCAACTGTGGGGCCACATCTGATCAGCAAAATACAGATGTCACCTTTTGGAACACTTTATTCTAGCCGACCCCCACATAACCTTATAAGTATAGGGCCGCCACCATTAAGTGTTGCCTTACAGAAGTGATCCCCCCTCCCCCCCCCCCCGCAAATCCCATACGAATTTTGTCAGTGTTAGCGGATAAAATTGTGATGCATACAGAAAAGATACATTTTCACAAAACTTTATTCCGATTTCCCGGTGTGCTAGTCCATGCCTGGGAGGCGGAGTGTGAAATTATTGACCTCCCGCCCCACCCCAATCCGTCCCTCCTTTCCCCCTTAACCTACCTTTTTTCATTCCCTTCCTCTTACATTTTGTACTGAACCCTCCACAATTTTTTTTCGTATTGTTAAATTTTTATTCTTCACTAAACAATTTTTCGTTTCTCGATAATGTGGTTGCTTGTTTCTCCTGAACCTGAATGGTTGATCTTCAAAACTGTTGCTTTCTTTGTACAACTCGTTAATCGATGCGAAATCAAATTCGCACACCAAATGTTTTAACAATTTCCGATAGATTTTCCCGAATTTCTGGCCCAAAATATACCAGATTTTTTATCTGAAAAAGTCATTGGAATGTTTATTCCAGTAACCTTTTGACCAGAATAAACATTATCAGGATAGCAATCAATTGTATAAAACACTAATGCACTGAATAGGTAGGATAAATAATAAGCAATCATTCATCTAATACTGGGTCTTTAATCGACACTCCGGCATACACAATATTGACCCCACAATATGGCCAATTAAATCGGTGACAGATTGTTAAGATTTATGGTATCGATTACAATTATTCGGCAATGAGTCTAACGAATGGCATTACTGATTAAGTCGAGCGGAAAACTAAATCATGATTATATTTTCTTAAATAATTAAAAAGTCTCGGGTTAATTTAGTAGCGTGTGTATTGTTACTAGTTAATCTTAAACGATCATTAAGCAGCATTGGGCTGGATTGATACTTGGGTGGGTGACTGCCTGGGAATCTGGCTGTTGCAGACTTAGGGCCTTAGGGCTTCGGGCAGATGACCAGGAGTGGTTAGCTCTCGTTAAACCCTTTTACCCTTTAAACGATCATAGCTATTGCTATCGTATTGAAATACTTAGCTCTAAGCGAAGCTATCAGCACACTGCTACGGCACGGCGTCTGGCTTGGCGTGCTGTCCGAATCGGGACCTCCGGAGTTGACTGGCATGAACTAGTTAAGCAACTGGTGAACTGCTGAGGATCGACTGATATCACGCATTCAGAGGTTCGACTGATATCACGCATTCAGAAGTTCAGTTTAAATAACTGTAGCGTTATCGGCTATGATCGATCCATTGTAGTATTGCTTATTGTAGTATTGTAGTATTGTGCATTGTAGTATTGTAGTATTATCGAAATGCTAAATATAGTAACATTCTGACTGCTTGGGCCCTTATCACCAAATGGGACCTCTACGCACGTCAATCATTCCATTGTTGAATTCGGGAATTTTAAATGTTTCCCCGTTGTCGGCGCTTTGAAGCTATCTGCCGATATAATTAACTGTCCCATGTGGGAGGGTTTTATAGTTATTCTTCGAAGTGATCAATCATGAGCGACAATCTTATCGTAATTAAATCTACTTCTAGAAAGTAATTTCAGGTTCTATGAAATGTCGTAAATATTATCAACTGGTAATGCCATCCTTTAAACTCTAACAATAGGTGTAATTACACTGGTTTGGTTACAATGGTCTTGCCGCCTCTCGATCGTCTTTGAAGGACTCATTATATTTACTTATCTGGAGTCTATTTTATCTATCCGAATAAATATTCGGCTCATGCATTTAATAAATGTATGATATTACGCAAATATGTATCTAATCAATTAGTTGTATTGTTTGTTATGAATACTAATTAAGCCATTAATTAATTCTTACATAAGGTTTGACCTCGGTCTCCCATGTTAAAGCCGAAATTTTAATGCTTAATTTCTCCGCTTCGTTTTAAAAGTGTCAACTGAAATTTAATATATAAGCTTTTTTGGACTTGGTGAACACATGTACCAACTTGTATTAAGTTCCGATTGGTCACTTTGGAGATCTGAATTGTGAGTTTCATTTCTGGCTTGAGACTACTTTTTCTTTGGACACGTTTATGCAATGGCCTCTACGGACTGAACCATTTGTCGTAAGCTTGTTCTTAGCTCATTTGAAAGAGCTACTTCCAGAGATGTGCCCTTTATAGAAATAAAAATTTCTATTGGTCGTACCGTTTCGGAGTTACGGGACCCTGAACGAGCAGTTTTATTGTTATACATTGTTTAAAACATTGTTTTATGCAACAATGCCAATCAGCAAACGCCAGACGGAAAGCGTAAGCAAATTCTAACAATGCTGGTGAGCCAACAATTTACCCGCGCGTGAAGAAGCATTATCCTTATTTCGAATCGATTTATTGACACTGGCGAGTGTTAGTAAGGGTCGACCTAGGATGTCTGTTAAACTTTCAACTTTGAGAGCTTATAAGTCCGTCAAAATTAAAAAAATTTTAACTAAATTTGGAATCTAGCCTTGACTAGTCAAGGCCTGTCTGCAGTCCAAAAATTATGAAATTCACTCCAGCCAAACCCGAGATACAGAGAGGGGCCAAATAGACAACTTCTTGGTCTTGGTCTTGTTCTTGGTCTTGTTCTGGGGATGTACCTGTCGTCTGTCCTCTCTACAGGTCAAACTATTTGTCCTGTAAAGCTGGTTCTTAGCTCATTTTACAGGTATTGCTCCGTAGATGTGCCCTTTCCATAAGGCCTTTTCTAATTGGTCAAGTGGTTCAGGGGTTACGAAGCTCTAAACGACCAGATTGATTGTTTTACATTGTTATTATGCAACAATGCCATTTAGCAAACGCCAGCTGCAAGACATAGACTGAAGATTAAAGGATTTGTTTCTATTAACATTAGCGATAACCAGGTTAGTAAGGCCATAGCTATTTACCGAGCTTAAAGGCGTAGCAACAAAACAACAAATTAATTATAAAGGTGTCACACATAACCCACCCCTCATCCACCACCACACCTATTTATTATACAATTCTCAAAGTAACACGGATTAATAAACAAAAAACGTATCGTTAAAAGTTAAAAGTAAGGGTCTAAAAGTCAAAACGTGTAAGGAACACGGACAAGTTTTGACTGTAAGGGTCTAGGTGTCAAATTTGGCCAGTAAGACGCTGCTAAGCATTAGACCCTTACTACCCGGTGATCATGTTAATGACTTGGTAAGGAAAATTGGAAATTAGCCAACAGCGAAAATCGTACACTAGAAATAACGTAGTTTAATTAGCCACCTTTATACACTTACGTTTCATCGGAGTGGCATGATCTGGATTCGAACCGGCTACCCAGTTCGCCCCCAGATCACTTGCATAGCACCTTAATCTCTGTTGCACTCCGATGAAACGTTAGTGCATAAAGGTGGCTTACTGAACTACATTCTTTCTAGTGTACGATTTTCGCTGTTGGCTAATTTCCAATTTTTCTTAATATTATTTCCAGCCATTTATGTCTATTTATTAATGACTTAGTAACTGTCAGAATGGGTGTACATACTTACGCTTGTAGCAGGTTGTCTCGCTTGGAATCGCTGCAATGTTACCAAACTGGAAAAAAATGTCAACCTAAACCAAAGTAGGAAACCCACACCCCCACTATCATTGGATCATCACATGGGTCTTTATAGGACGATCTCGGACAGCTGTTCCTCAAAAACCGAGTAGTAAGGGTCTAATGCTTAGCAGCGTCTTACTGGCCAAATTTGACACCTAGACCCTTACAGTCAAAACTTGTCCATGTTCCTTACAGGTTTTGACTTTTAGACCCTTACTTTTAACTTTTAACGATACGTTTTTGTTTATTAATATAATTTCACGTCATTCTTCCGTGTTAAAGCTAAAGTGTCCGTTGCCTATTTGACTTACCGTTCTATATTACAATACGGGTAAAGCTGCTGATAGCTAGCTGCGGACAAACCAACTTCCAAAAGAAAGACTTTGACTGAATGAGCGAGCGAACTTCAGTACATTTGCAACGATTGCAGACAACCAGCTTGGTATGTCAAAAGTATCACGAATTACAAAAAAAGCTCGTTTGACGTTTAAGGTAAGGTTAAACTGATCCGAAGTCAAACAGCAAAGTAACACACAAGATTTCTTGTAAGGTTTCACAGATCAGTCTTCCTGTACTGTTTAGTCCATGTGAAACCTTACAGCTGTATTCAACCATTACACACGTAAATAAAATTGAAACCATATCCCAACTTTCAAAATTATTGTAAGAATAATATAGTGTATAATATAGGCTACACACTTGTCTACTTTTGGGGTTAATTTTTTCAGTATTATTCTAGTCCGGTCGTTTCCTTTCCATTCATCGTACTGATACATACACCACTTTTCAAGATTTCATATTCAAGACATCGGGACTGGTATCTCATTTTTATGTTCAACGATATTTCCAGGTTTTCAAGGAGTCGCACGGACCCTGAAAGGTCTGTACTAGCACATTAAAAGTGTGGTATTTTTCGATTTTTCAGCGATGTCGTTTAGCCAAGTAGAATAAACCAATCGGACCTATCGTGTTTGAAAGGAAAAACTACAAAAACATGTGAATACAGCAGTAAGGTTTCACGTGGACTAAACAGTACAGGAACACTGCGGTCTGTGAAACCTTACAAGAAAGCTTGTTACTTTGCTGTTTTAACTTCGGATCAGTTAAACCTTACTTTAAACCTCAAACGAGCTCACTTTTGTTTTCTAATTTACATTAAATTTTGGACAGAACATATTTTCATGCCTGAGCAACCGTTTCCGAGATATATGAAACAACCAATTTCGGGTGTCATGTTTCCATGGTGGCGGCATTAACTCAGTGTGGACAGCTGAGAACTTTTAGTATGTTGAACTTGCTGTCATTACGAACATCTGTGTCAAAAATCAGCTTACAGAATTATTCTGAGTATTTGATCAAATTTGACTGGACTATATGGGTTACTCACTGAAGAGATAACTAAGTTAGTCTTATTCGTTTAGCACGATTGTTACTAGATTAGGAAGTACCCCATCACCACGCAACGGAAACTCGACGAGTAGTTCGTTCTGTCTACCACTAAAAATCTTTCTCCAGACCATTGTTTCTTGATTTCGAAGAGCCCTTTCAAGCAACGAAAGCTTCGTTGACTAATGTTTCTACACCAAACAAGAAATAACTGTGTATACAATGACAACTTTGCGTACTAACATTGTTGCCCGCACAGTCGAGCGTTATGTTCGCTGGTTCTGTCCGGATAGCGTTACCCCGTAGTGCAAAGGGGTGCTCGACTCAGTCTTCTGCATCGAAACATTTTTATTAAAGAGACTAACCATAACGCTAACTGGTCATGTGAGGTTGCCGGTGTTCGAGAGGTGGGTTGATTTTTATCCGTGCACAAACTGAAACTTCAAATTCAAATGTGTCGTAAAAAAAGGGGTAAGAGTTTAAAGACTTAAATCTCGTACCCATTTTTTAAGACACATTTGACGTTTTTGTTTGTAATTCTATATTAAATTTCGATTTCAAAGTGTGTAAGAATGATCGTCTCAATTAACAAAAAGCATGCCCTTCGTAAGGTGAAGATTAGGCTTAAAATGCTTCAGATGCCAGTCTCACTAGGGGAGTTTACAGCGTTCCCCCAAACCCCTGTTCGAATTAAAATAGTAGTGAAGGGACTCATTTTATTATATTTTAAATGCAAAAATTGATCCAACTTTTTTGTCTACCCCTGAGTCATTAAATAATTAAGAAGAAAACGTGATAATTTTCCCTGCAAGTTGGAGGACCAGAGATCATTCAACCAATCAAACTTCTGCAGATGCAAACATATTTCAGAAAGCCGAAGCCCAAAATCATAACTCTCGCTTCACCCCCCCCCCCTTCCTCCCACTCTCCCTACAAAAAAAACTAGTAACCACAAACAGGACACTTCAAAGCTAAGGGGTCGATGCTGCTTAACTTTTTTAACAAAATAAAATGGCCCCTGGTCACCAACTGACTTCTACAGTCTGACCTGCCAGTATAGCCTCTGGTTGGTTTGACAACGGAGTTCCTTTGATGTTAGTATTGTTAATATCGAATCTACTTGTATTAATAAACAAAAACGTATCGTTAAAAGTTAAAAGTAAGGGTCTAAAAGTCAAAACCTGTAAGGAACACGGACAAGCTTTGACTGTAAGGGTCTAGGTGTCAAATTTGGCCAGTAAGACGCTGCTAAGCATTAGACCCTTACTACCCGGTTTTTGAGGAACAGCTGTCAGAAATCTTCCTATAAAGACCCATGTGATGATCCAATGATAGTGGGGGTATGGGTTTCCTACTTTGCTTTATGTTGACATTTTTTTCGGTTTGGTAACATGGCAGTGATTCCAAGCAAGACAACCTGCTACAAGCGTAAGCGTAGTTCAGTAAGCCACCTTTATGCACTTACGTTTCATCGGACTGCAATGGAGAGATTGAGGCACTATGCAAGTGATCTGGGTGAGAACTGGGTAGCCAGTTCGAATCCGGGTTATGCCACTCCGATTTAGCGTAAGTGCATAAAGGGGGGGTTACTGAACTACGTTATTTCTAGTGTACGATTTACGCTGCTGGCTAATTTTCAATTTTCCTTACCAAGTCATTAACATGATCACCGGGTAGTAAGGGTCTAATGCTTAGCAGCGTCTTACTGGCCAAATTTGACACCTAGACCCTTACAGTCAAAGCTTGTCCGTGTTCCTTACAGGTTTTGACTTTTAGACCCTTACTTTTAACTTTTAACGATAAGTTTTTGTTTATTAATCCGTGTTACTTTGAGAATTGTAATAAATAGGTGTGATGGTGGATGAGGGGTGAGGTATGTGTGACACCCTTATAATTAATTTTTGTTGCGCCGCCTTTAAGCTCGGTAAATAGCTATGGCCCTTACTAACCTGGCTACCGCTAGTGTTAACAATAGAAACAAATCCTTTAGTCTTGCAGCTGGCGTTTGCTAAATGGCATTGTTGCATAATAACAATGTTTAAAACAATGTAAAACAATCAATCTGGTCGTTTAGAGCTCCGTAACCCCTGAACCACTTGACCAATTAGAAAAGGCCTTATGGAAAGGGCACATCTACGGAGCAATACCTGTAAAATGAGCTAAGAACCAGCTTTACAGGACAAATAGTTTGACCTGTAGAGAGGACAGATGAAAGGTACATCCATTTGGCCCCTCTCTGTATCTCGGGTTTGGCTGGAGTGAATTTCACAACTTTTGTACTGTAGACAGGCCTTGACTAGTCAAGGCTAGATTCCAAATTTGGTTTAAAATTTTTTAATTTTGACGGAGTTATAAGCTCTCAAAGTTGAAAGTTTAACAGAGATCCTAGGTCGACCTTTACTAACACTGGCTATCGCAATTAAACTCGTTACTACATTTTACTTTATAACCGGATATCTGGAATGCGTTTTATAATGTATCTTACATATTTGAGTATCACAATTCTCATGGTGCATTGTTTTAAACTGTTTTGATTGTTACCGAAATAAAACTGAATATAATTTGCCATTTCACCACTTCTGTGTAGCCGTAAACTTTTTCTGAACGCCAAATTAAAAACGGGAGTCACGTTTCTTGAGATTAATAATGTATTACTGAATCTGATTACGCATGATAAGTAAGCAAACACCATTAATTACTACATTTTCGAGTTTGTACATAAAACCATTGGGAAATACGTATTACTTCTCAGGAAGTTAAACGTTCTACATGAAATTATCTTTCAACAGAAAAAGAGACCATATCTGAAAATGTTCAGGGTGTGAAGGAATGTTAACCCTCCAAAGGATTTGTTTTCATCTTTCAGGAAATTTTCCCCCTATTTACTATGGGGCATCTATTACTAGTCCAGTCAAAATAGGACTTAAGGTGGAATAAAATCCCAAAGTCTTGAAACGTTGTAAGGTTGTTCGGGGAAGTCAAGCAATGACTATATCAAAAGTCCTGATGATTTGGAGGTGAGCTGGCATCGCTAGACCATAAAATATCCCAAAATAGAAGACTTTTTATTAGTTTTCCGTTACTATCTCTGAATCTGTGGATCCTACCAAAAAATGTTCCCTACAAAAATTAAAGAGGACAAAATTTACCACAAAAAATGATTCTTTTCATTTTTTTCTCTAGCACAGGTAGTTTACGAGATATTTGAGTTCGAAAACTGAGAAATCTTCGAAATTGACACTGTACATAGATCAGGTGAACACACCCTAACCTCATTTAAGTTACTACGCGATCATGTTACATCACTTATTTACCGCTATTCATATTTACTTCACATCCAGTTATACTACATCAGGTTACTACATATGACATCACATCGTAACATCAAACCACCTCGAGGTCAATGTCCTCCTCCTGAAGGTTATCGTTCTCAACAGTTGGTGTCAGAATATTCAAACAGTCATCATGGCAGTTGTGGCAGATAGCAGTGCAACTCGCGCTTATTTTCCTGCACCTACACTTGTTTCCACAACATGTGGTGGATCTGCAAAATATGAAGTTAAGACAGCCTAAGAGGATACAGAATCTTTGATTCCGTAGGCACAAGATTGCCATTCTGCCTAGGCTCCCAACCCCAAAGTGCAGCTAGCTGGTAACTCATTACCCATCCATAGTGTTGCATTTGGTGGAAAACACGAAAGGAGCGTTGCATAGCTGCCCCTTATGTGGGAGGAAGAGATAGTAGCGCTGACTCCATATTGGTGAAAGTTAGTGAGGTCATGGTGCCTATCCAAGTTGAGGAACGTTGTAGCAGGAGCTCTAGGCTATATATAGAGCAAAGAAAAAACTGATCTGCCTCCGCTACCTGTTGATACTTGGAAGTTGAGTGGTTGAACACATCTGCTACTCAGCGTAATGCCTCACGTTGTAACAGCAGTTTGTAACCTACTTTCTCCTTCCTAAAGGAAGCTTGTCTTGTCGCACCCTGTGAATGCATGAGGAAATACTATATCTTTCAGGCTCTTTCGTTGCTGTTGGGTTGAAGAAATTACATGCGTTTTACCTTTCTACGACATGGCTTGTAGAAGAATATATTTCGGTGTATAGCTCTGAGCTGTAAAAAGAAAGAGATCTACTTCTTCTCCAACAATGGCTGCATTGTCCAGTCACTCGCTTTGGTGGTGACGCTCCTGACAATTATAGTGTCAGCATCATTAGGTCTTTGAAGGCATTGTACTCCTCTGCCATTTAGTTGGAGAAAAGCATCTTGATCAGCCTGGCCTTATGTTTGTTAGATTGAAACTGAAGCGGAGGCAAAACAGTTTTTTCTTGAGTCTGTAGAGAGCTCCTGCTAACCGTCCCTCAACTTGCATAGGTGCCATACCACTCAGGATGGAAAATGAGCTACCAGCTGCACTTTGGGATTGGGAGAGTAGGCAGAATGGCAATTTAGTGCCTGCTGCAACCAAAGATGCTGTTGCCTCAGCTGTCCTCAACCTCATATTTAGCAGATGCACCACAGGTTGTGGAAACAAGTGTGGGTGCAGGAAAATAAGTGCGAGTTGCACTGCTATCTGCCACAACTGCCATGGTGACTGTTTGATAGCCAGACGCCAACTGCTAAGGACGATAACCTTCAGGAGTAAGACGTTGACTTCGACTCGATTTAATGTTATTGTACATGCTTTTATGTTAAGATTTGATGTTTAATGCAGTAAATAAATATGTATAGTGGTAAATAAGTGTTTGCTGTTATGATTGGTATAGTAACTTAATGGAGGTTACGGTTGGTTCACCTAATTTATGTACACAGCGTATAGCAAAGCTCTGCCAATTTTGGAGACTTTTCAATTTTTGAACTCGAATATCTCGTAAACTACGGGTGCTAGAAAAAAAAATGAATAGGATCAAGTTCGTGGTAAATTGTTCCCTTTAACTTTTGTAGGAAACATTTTTTGGTAGGTCTCACAGATTCAGAGATATATTAACAGAAACTAATAAAAAGTCAGCGATTTTGGGGCATTTTGTGGTCTACTGAAGCCAGCTCACTTCCAAATCATCAGGACTTTTGATATAGTCATTACCAGACCTCCCCGAAGAACTTTACAAAGTTTCAAGACTTTGGGGTTTTATTCCACCATTCGCCAAATTTGAGCCTTCGTTGACTGGACTATACTCGGTGCTAACACTTTCAACATTTCAGGTGACTCTAAATTTGTAGCGACGGACTTTACTGAATCGGCACCATCGGCACTCTATGCAATTGCAGCAGCAGCACCTCTATCAAGGCCAACACTTCCAACACTACTGCCTTTAAATGATGTTACATATGGAAGCCCAGTTATACTTGTGCACCCTATAACAGGTTAGTAGTGTTTTTACTGGAATCTTACTTAACAAAAGCAACTTGGGTAGCTGTATTGTAGGCTAATACCTTTATTTCCTAGGTGTTTTAAATATACTGCGTCACTTTGGATCGAAACTTCCCTATCCATGTTTTGGAATTCAACAAACTGCAGCAGCACCAACTACGACATTGGTTGCACTAGCAAAGTAAGGTCTAGGTCTTCATTTGCGTTTAACACCTGTATTAGTCCAACACCCCCTACTCCTTCTCGAACGACCTGGGCCCTGGGCCCAGTAACCCATGCAAGCTACATACGGCGCTCATAAGTGCTTCTTCGCCTTGGGAATCTCCCCGAAAAAGAGATTCTGGCCAATACAGGCACCCTATATTTACCACAAAAGGGTATCAAACAATAGGCATAAGAGAATATCGAATTTGAGCAATGTGCGCACATTCTACCTGTAATGTACACTAGCAACGACAACGGTTTTCGCCAACAATACCTTTTGACGTCAGAGATAGAAGAGCATCTTTGAAAGCCTTATACCGAAGTTTCTTAATTTTCTTTCGTTATTGCGTGGCTATTTAAAAATAATTCCTGCAGCTAGTTGAATATAGCAAATTAAGTGTTTCGTTCCCACATATAAATCATTAATTATGGTGTTCTCCAACTTCCGTGGAAATTATTTCAGCAATTACGAAAATTTAAAAACTAGACCGCTTATTCAAAACTTCTTAAAACTTAAGGCTCAAAGTTACAATGAGGTACATTAGGCAAGTCTCGTCTCGACTGAATCTTATTTAGTCCGCGAACCAGCGCTCGAAATTTTGAGATCCAGTATCCTTCTGGTGGACTAAATCTTGAATTTTAGTTGCCTGTACGTATGTAGTGTGAGGAAATGGGAACTGGACATTTCAAATGAGTAACTTAATACCAGAAGTCGGCCATTTTGTTTTGTAAGGTATACTAAATGTGTATTCGTTTACCGTATACATTAACCTGATAACATGACTAGTATGTACTGTCTTACTCACAGGGACAACACTGGGGGGGGGGGGGGGGGGGTGCTCCCCCTCCAAAAAAATTTTGGCCACTCCCCCACCATCAGATCAAAATCAAACGTACAAACTAAGAAAATTCCGGTTACTTAAGAAAACTAGTTTCTTTCATAGTGACAGGAAGGACTTGTGAGGTCACATCAGTGAAGCCCAGTTGTTACTGTGAGAGTTGTAAAATCATCTTTCTAGTTGCCTTGAAAAAATCCATTACCTATTTTTTTAGCATTCTCCTTCTCATAATGCTGTTTCAACTAGATTGAAGAGTTCTTCCGGTTCGCTACCTACTGCGCAGCCTCTATCGTATATATAGTCGAAGCGGAGCGACAGAGCTCACCTTTTCTTCTCTTGCTGCCACGCCGTTCGTTTCGTTGGATCGCTGTGCTTACCTCCGCTTCCAGCACTAGCCTCCGTTTCGATGCCACGAGCAAAGGGGACGCCCAGGGAATCCCCCCTTCCTCGCCTTGCTGGAGCCTCCGCCTCCGAACCCACTGCTGTCGGAATCTTTCCCTCCGCAGTGCAATACCGCCGCCACTTCACCAGTTCCATGCGGTCAACCACCCCCAACGACTGACCTCCGGTCTCTTTCTACCGAGCTCGCTCGCACCAAAGAACACTGCGCGACTAAAGTTACAACTCAAGGCACGGAAGGTAGCGGCTAAGCTCACCTCCACCTCTGCTTTGCCATTGGACCTACCCTCTCGTTCATTCAATACCTCCAAGCGAACTAACGAGCCTCTTACACCTTCTCAGGTGCATTCCTTAATGGATTCTACCTTGCGTACCTTCAAACGCAAAGCGCCAGATTATACATCTGCTTGGTTGGTTTGCCTCCCCAAGCACCGCTGTTCGCAATCAGCCAACACTGGGCCATCCTCCGCTTCCGTCGATCCTCCGCCTCCAACGCCGCCACCACCGCTGACTTCGCTTCCGGCTGAAGCGGCTCCAGATCCCTACTATTCACCGGATCCCTCGGATTTCGGCTTACCCGATCCTCCATTTTCCAAAGATTCCGATCCATCGGATATACCTCTCCCAGAATTAATGGTGACATTGAAAGAAATTCCAGACTGCTTCCTTTATAAGCCCTCCACAACCGATACCGCTAAAAACGGAGGCTTGGCTACAGGATACGGGTTTGGTCTTCGGGACCATTCATCTCTTCAACCTCCGTTACTTGGCCAGTCAATGAGACTTCTAACCACCCTCCTCTGCAACGGTGGTATTTTGTTAGGCAATGGCTCTCCCTTAGAACTGGATAAGGAACAACCTCTGCCTCGTCCTGGCCGGGAGAATTATTTCTTCCGTCCGATTGGTGATGGCACCGGCAATCCTCGTAACTTTGACACCTACCCTCAATCTGAATTTCTAACTGCTGATACAAAGTTGGACTTCGGCTCATCGCTCTACCTTCCCTGAAGAGTAACAGTCCCGGTCTTCGTCCTCCGCGATAACTATCGCATCCTCCGCCTCCGCCTTCCAGGCAGATGTACTCAGTACCGCCGCGAACGCATTATGCGAACGATTATAGACTGACCCTCCGGAGGATACTCGACAACTAACCTTCCTAATCAATCAAGTTTTTCGCAAGAGCTGCTTCGCCACCTACCATGCAATGAAATGGTTTACTAGGGCTCTCTTTAACTCTACGCTGCTACTTCGGGAGGTTGCGCTGAACACTGCACCCAAACTCCATGCCTCCACTCGCCGCCACCTCCGGAATCAGCCGATTCACGAGATAGTCTCTTCCGGGGTCTCATCCCCAAGGTGGCTCCGCATTTGGACATTTCCCACAGCCTCGCTTTAACAGAACTCACATCTCGGCGTAATCAATCCCTTCCGCGGACGGACGCCCCTCTGGAATCTTCCAACACCAAGTCTTCCGAATGTCCTCCGCCTCCGGCTCCTCATTCATTCTCGCCCTTTCCAAGCAAACACCAGGGACGCGGCCGAGGCCACCCTCTGGGCCGCTCATCCTCCTATTCAGGTCGCCTCTTCAAGCACAGAAGCCGCAAATCATACTGACATTCCACCTCCCCCACAAGCTGTAGGGGGACGCCTTCGGTTCTACACCGAGCCTTGGTACTCAATCACCACCGATCCCTTGCTTCGTTCAATAGTCTCCGCCGGGCTCAAACCAAAGTTTCTTATTCCTCCTCCGGTGGGCAACCCTCTGTAGGAACGTCGGTCTCGTCTCTCGCAACCACTTAGCTCAGAAATTCAAACTCTCATTCAGAAACGAACAATTCACGTTGTTCAACCTCCGTCCACCCCAAGGTTCTACAGCGACATCTTTTTATGCGAAAAGAAAAACTGTGGATCCCAGTTAATCTTCAACCTCTCAACAGTTTTATTTGCAATCCACATTTTCAGATGGAAACGGTAGCTTCCATCCGCGAATCATTACAGCTGAACGATTGGACTGTCTCTCGACCTCGCCGACGCCTACCTTCACATCCCTCTTCATGCCTCTGTCCGCCACCTATTTCGTTTTGTCCTAGACAATACCGTCTACGAATATCTCTGCCTTCCGTTCGGGCTCAATCCTGTCCCTTGGGTTTTCACTACCGTCCTCCGGCCAGTTTTGGCGTACCTCCATCAACTAGGTATTCGCTTACATGCATTTCTCGACTGTCTTCTTCCTCATCAAAGCTCACGAGTTTTAGCAGCAAACCTGGCCTCCACCATGTCACTTTTTCATCACCTAGGTTTAGGGATCAACCTCCCAAAGTCTCTCCTCCAGCCGGCTCAAACATTTATCTTCCCAGGAGTATCCTTTGACCTCCGCCTAGGTTCAGTCATGCAGTCACCGGAACTGATCTCATCATACCTCCGGTCTGCCCGGGACTTTCTGCACCTACCACAACACACCTTCCGGGACCTCGCCTCCACCATCGGAGCTATAGACTCCTTTGCAGATCTAGTGCCTTACGGGAGATGGATGGCACGCCCTGCCCATCACCACCGCTTGGTCCGATGGGGGGGGGGGGGGCGCGACTCGTCCCTCGCCATCAAGCTCCCTCAGAAACTGAATCTGTCCTTCCCGCTACAGACCTTCCTCTGGTGGATGGAAGTCACAAATCTCACTGCATCGGTTCCCGTCTACGAGCCTCATCCGCACCTCCACCTCTTTACGGATGCCTCATGCCTGAGGTGGGGTGTGTACATCGACAGTTTGGCAGCCTCCGGCCGGTGGCCTCCGAAGACAACCGAACACATCAACCACCTTGAACTTCGGGCAGTCCTCCTCGGCCTCCGTCATTTTCAGAAGTTTCTATCCTCCAAAGTGGTACAAGTTCACATCGACAACACTACGGCAGTAGCATACCTCCGCAAGGGCGGTGGGACGCATTCCCCCTGCCTCCACCAGATAACTATCTTTCGGTATTGCATTGCCAACCATATTCAATTACTGCCGCTCGATGTTCCGGGATCCCTGAATGTCGTAGCCGACTCCCTTTTTCGCAAGAAACCTCCGGTCAGCTAATGGGCTCTACACCCCTCAGTTTGCCATGCTCTCTTTGCCCTTTGGCAACGTCCCGCGGTGAACTTCTTTGCCACGAGGTTCAACAAACTACCCCTGTTTGTCAGCCCACTTCTGGATCCCCGAGCTTGGGCAGTGGATGCCCTTACTCTCGATTGGAACCACCTCCATGCATATGCATTTCCACCTCCGCGCCTCCTTCCTCTCGTCCTCCGCAAGATCGCCGACTGCACGGGGCGATTTCTTCTCGTTGCACCGAACTGGCCATCTGCAGCATGGTTCCCGCTCCTCCTGTCTCTTCTCATAGACTCTTCTCGCCAACTGCCAGCACATCGAGACCTCTCAGGGCCAGGGACAGATTTGCCACCTGAACCTGCCATCGCTATACCTTCACGGGTCGCTGCTATTATCTGACTCCTCCGCTCAACAGGCATTCTTGACAAGGCCTCTCGTATCGCTTCCCGAGCCGTCCGATCCTCCACTACAAAAATTTACGACCGACACTGGAAACGGTGGTATCATTGGTGTATCGCACAACAGGTCAATCCAATCCATCCTCCTATGCCAGACCTCCTCCGCTTCCTGACCTCCTTGTTTAAGGAGGGATTGAAAGGATCTACCATCTTAGTTTATAGGCCAGCCTTGAATGCCGTCTTCAAAGCAGCCGGGAACACCGACCTCCTCACGGATTATAAAATCTCATCTTTGATACTCATTCCAACTTGATCGTCCTCGTGTTCCCAAGAAGTTCCCCGACTGGGACCTTTCCATTGTCTTAAAGGCCCTGATGGCTGCCCCCTATGAACCTTTAGCCTCCGCACGTCTTAGCCATCTCACCAGGAAGACCGTGTTTCTCGTAGCTCTTGCCACGTTCCTCCGCTGTAGCGAACTACAGGCCCTTTCTGCCAGAGAACGGGACTTTTTTTTCTCACCAGATTTCAAGGGCGTTACCCTTACGCCTCGCTCCTCCTTCCGAGCGAAAACCCAGCTCACCGGCCGAACGCATCCCTTCATCATCCCGTCTCTTTCCAGCATCCTAGGCGATGATCAAAGAACTCTCTGCCCTGTGCGAGCCGTCCGCTTCTGCTTAAGAGCGTCCCATCCTATACGGGGGGACCGTACTCTGCTTGCTTTTTCTTCCATTCAGCAGCAAGACTGGGGAAACCTCCGCACGTATGATTGCCTCCTGGATCAAAACCGTGATCCTCCAGGCCTACGAAGCTATTGATGTCAACTGCGTGACGGAAGGTATTAAAGTCACGGCACATAAACTTCGTGCTATTTCTACCTCCAGGGCTCACTTCAGCAATATCTCCATCACGGACATCATGATATCTGCCTTCTGGCGCCATCCTACCGTCTTCACGTCCCATTACCTCCGGGACATGTCTCATCATGCCGATGGCTTGTACCGCGTTGGGCCTTTCGTAGCAGCCCACTGTGTACTTTGACCCGTGGGCACGCTAGAATTCACTTTGTGTTGCAGGGGCCAGTCGCTACCTGAGGGACTCCGTTCAATTGGCACCCTCCACTTTGACGAAGTCTATGGGAATGCTAAAAAATAGGTAATGGATTTTTTCAAGGCAACTAGAAACGTCAAAATACCAGTGTTACCTGGTTAATTTTGGTTTCTATTGCCTATTGAAAAAATACATTACGTGGCTCCCACCCTCCTCCCCTCTCGTTGCCATTTGGGCAAGGTAGAGGTGTCGAAAAGACGAGCTCTATCACTCCGCTTTGACTATATATACGATGGAGGCTGCGCAGTAGGTAGCGAACCAGAAGAACTCTGTTTACTCTCTAGTTGAAACAGCATTATGAGAAGGAGAATGCTAAAAAATAGGTAATTTAGTTTTTCAATAGGCAATAGAAACCAAAATTAACCAGGTAACACTGGTATTTCGACGTTTTTTCAGCTGAATTTAAAACTATTCCAAAAAAATGGTGTAGAAAACGTTTGGTGTGATAGAATTGCAAGATTGTTATTTTTACTTTTCTTCTTTTTTTTTGGAGGGGGGGGGAGCGTAAATATAGAATTTTTCGGTTTGTTCCTGACTAAAATTGCTACCCCACTGCCGCCTCCCCAGGACAGTCGCCAGTATCCTGACTGTATTCTGGATACTCATAGTGGCGTTCTACCTGGAAAACGGGGAAAAATCTGGGAATTTGAAAAATATTTACCGAAAATCAGATTATTGGAACATTTTCCGGAAAATCTTTCACCTATGAAGAATAGGTAATTCGTATTTAATTTTTTACTTCTAAGACCTCCATTTTATTTCAGTTAAAAATTCATTTTCTTTTGTTTAATTTCTGATAAAACTAAAACTCTTTAGGCCTCAGTAATGTGGGATGTTACGTGTTAAGTGAGTTTTTAGTTTTGTTCAGATCGTGGAATTTTCCTACTGGTTACCAATACCTGTTAGAGGAGTGCAATTTCTGATTTAGCAAAGAAATGTGATATAGTTATTGCGATTTGAGTGAAATGTGAAAAAATTTTTAGTCCTGTACTGAACGATCCTTCAACCAAAAATTAAAAAAAAATCAGTAAAAAGTGTTAGTATTGATCTGGAATAGTCAGGGAATTTCATCATAAGTTTCTGAACACCACCCTGATAGTGGAACCACGTTATCCAGTCCACTATCCAGTATTTATAGTATCTGGGTACTGGCTATTGGATATTGTATACTGTAGACTACCCAGTATCCTGTATCTGGGTACTGTATAGTGGATACCTGGATAATGTAGACTGGATACTATATATCGTATACTGGTCATGTCTTTATCAGGTTAATGTATACATGAATGTAACTAAGTCCCAATTCGCATGCAGCTAGAGAGAGACTAAGTCCAAACCAACAACTTCAGCCAACCGATAAACTAATGCAGATTGCGACAGTCTTTTTATAGAATTGTTCTTTAGTTCCTTGTACCTTATTAGACGTAAAAAATTTGTATCTTCTGGCGTATGGACTAATTCTTGTATACTATGTTTTACGGCACGATGCTGAAAAGGATTAAATGCTCTCACCCACTTTGACTATAGGCTAATAAACCTCAATATTTGACCCCTCCATCGAGCAGCATCTACAGGAGAAAATTTAAAACTAGATGAATGGGTGACAAGTATGGGTTACAGATGAGTGTTCTTGCCAGGATTTGCTCAAGTTCCTTCGGAGCCAAATTCTCTAAAAGCAACTCATTCGTTTACGTTCTAACAAAATTGTGAACGAGCCTATTTGTTATACAGGGTGGTCCCCAAACTGACGATCCAAGATTTTCTAGTTAGCACCCCTCAAAACCAGGAGAGGACAGATCAAATCTAATGAGACGAAGATTTGTCCTCTCCTGGTTCTGAGGGGTGCTAACTAAAGTTGGACTTGAAAAAATCTTGGGTCGTCAGTTTTTTGTGGACCACCCTGTATTTAGGTTTTAATTGAACTATGATAACCACACAACAAAAAATACTAGCCAATTTAAGATTCTTGGCTTGACTTAACCGCCTAGCAAAATGGTCTTAGAATTTCTGGTCAGGTTAATTTTGGCTCCGTAAGTAGAGGTATTTAAACAAAAGAAAAAATTGTTTATTTGCTCATTTCAGGTTTTACTTGGAATGTTGCAAAGAAATCTCTGGAGCCTTCCCACTAAGACTTATTGGCTATTCCTACGGTGCTTGTGTTGCACTTGTCATGGCCATTGAAGCACAGAAGCAAGGTTTGGAAGTCAGCAAGCTGATTATGATTGATGGCTCTCCGCAGTACATCACAGAACCACTGAAAATTATACAGAAGTCCTACCCTGCTGCGCAGGTAAGCAGTGATCTAACTACAATTCACCCAGTCCTGTGTCTTGAAGAGTACTTAACAAGAAAAGAATTTTCGCCGTTTGCATCCCCCCGTTTGCTTCTATACACTTTAACCTTATAAAACACTAGTAAAATTTAATCTAATACGAACATCACTTGGCTCCAGATGCATAAGCCTCTTAAAAAATTGTGGAAAAGATTACTTAATTACAATTCATATACCGTATGTCATATAAATTGAAACGGATCATTGTCATTATATTTTTAATACTAGAATCTTAAGTACGAATAAGTCATTAATCGTTACTGGGGGGGGGGGGGCCCAGAGGAAATTGGAGGTGACATGAATTTTTTGAAACCTCTCGGGGTAAGGAGGAGGGGACCATACATTTTTCAGGGCCCGTCAGGAAGGAGTCACAAAAAATAACCAAACGAAGAAAGTCATTTTTGGACCTCAAAAATGGCACTCCAGCAGTAAAATTTTTAAAAACGCCTCAGCTCGCGGGGGAAGGGAAGGGGGAAGGAACTCCTATGATGTGAGTGTACGACATATTGAAGCTAGACTTACCAATACAAGTAGTTTTTTCTCGAACTCTTGTAGAAAAGCCTTGTTCCCTGGTATCTTGCTTTCTTCTGTCTGTCAGGCGATGACTGTTACGGAGGTGGGCATACAAGCAGACAGTGTGTTTTCATGTACTGGATACAAGATGTGTGTAAGGAATATGTGTTTTATAGAATATTTTAAACGTGTCTTTTCGTTAAAAAGGCATAGTTTTCCTTACAACTATAGTGATAACTTGTTGGTGCGGAGTGCTACTCAAAAGTGGCACTATCACCGATTTGAAAGTAGGCCGAATCTGGCAACATCTAGCGCTGGCTAGTACTATGCAACACTTTCTTGCACCAAGCTACGGAATGCACAATGTCATTTCTTTTAACGAACAAACAAGCTAGGACCTCCTTAATTATTGAGTGAAAATGCATGTCCTCGCGTGCCTGGGAGCAGGCTGTAAAGGGTTAACAATATAACTGCCACTATAGTGTTAGTATTTTCGTTCGCTTGTCAATCGATGATAGTGCCACTTTAATTTGGCTACAGCACTAACCTTTGCCACAGGAAATCGTCTGCAGTCTCAATAGGCATTCAAAAAGCGCCATTTATCTTTGGGGGGGGGGCGCCGGTGTCCGCTTTATTTTTGAACCTTGAGTGGGGAGGGGGTCGACGAATTTTTTCAGGATCTCAAAGGGAGGGGGTCATCGAAAATTTGGTCATATTTTCATTGCCTCCCCCCTAGCCATAAATAGTGACCGGTCCTTAAGTCTCTGTAATGCAAAGAAAGTTCTACAATACATTATGGGTAAATTTGTTCCCAATCTTTCTATACCAAAATATAATTGTCCTTGTGGGTTACACATTAACATTGGTATTAGTTCCCAAGATATTTACAAAGCGTATATTACAGAAGCCAAGCAGGTATACAATATTTCTGGAGTGTGTTCAGGCAGAACTTTTTACTACGTGCAAAATTTCCATCTGCAATTTTGTAGTAGTGGCAAGAAGTGAAATATTTTAACTTGTTTTCTTGCTGATTAGAAACTGAATAATAATCTACCCAAGGTTTCTAAAGCCAAACCAAGAGTTAAGACTTGTTTCCAATAAATAAAATTGTTTTATGTAATAAAAAAAAATCTTATTGTGTATTATCTTTGGGGAATTGTAGGTTTTAAATTGGTACAAGTTAGGGCCTAAAACCATAGCAAAAATTAGGCCATTAATTGTCAGCCTAGCCTTAAAATTGACCACCCAACTTTTATCAAACAAGAAACGCTAGGAAATATGCCTGCAAGTTTGCATATGCGTTCGCAGAATGTGTATCATGGGCACGGGCTTCCGTTCCCACAGACCTTCAAAAATGTAGGAGCTAGTCTACAACACCCTTATGTAGATGCCGTATCTCAGCGGATCTCCGCACCGAACTGGTTGAAGTCAGTAAATAAGTGATCCCACAGTCGTGTTTCTGGTCCAATTTGTTTACTTGCTCATAGTTCAAGGGGGTTATATCTTACTCCGGGTCGTTGCTCTTTTGTTTAAATGGGTCCAACACCTATGCATTGATTCTGCCTGCTCATCTCCATTACCTAATTATATTAATGTGGAATTGCAACTAGGAATATGAGCCTATCCTCTTGTACTGACTTACAGATTTAGTATTGTTCAAGGGAGTGTCAGTAAATCTCATGGTTGACCCAGGCTATTTCACAAAAGGGCCTAAAAGCAAGAACACATAGGCGCAGAGCACGCAAATTTGTCACCTGCTTTTACGGTATGTATTATCGGATTAGAGAAAACAAGGGAACGACAGAAAAAACAAAAGCAGCGTTTCAAAAGGTTAGGAATACACAGGTATTGTGCGTGACAACAATGGTAGTGATGCTAAAAGCAAAAAGTTTTTGTTCCCGTGAAGTACAAAGCCTTGTAGAGAGCATTGTTCATCGAAAATATTATTACAAGAAACCGTGGCAGAAATAATTAAGCTGCTAATAAATATTTGTAACCAACGTAAAGTGGAGACTGAGGGGGTAATAATTGTTTCCACATATTGCATACACATTCGCCAAATGCGTATTGGATATACATTCACAAAACTTTGTAACTTTTTCAGGTGGAGCAAGTAACAGAAACCGAAATGTTGCTGGCTTTTCTTCAGTTGTATGGAGAAGTGGATACCCGCCACATACGCCCAGCACTCGTGCAAGCCTCATCAAAAGATGATCGAATAAATGTGGCTGTTACTTATCTGGAATACGGCTGTAAAACAAGGTATATAACAGTAGCAGTTCAGACTAAAAGTGCCTTGTCATTTCTTTTTTTGTTAGACGGCAATATATGTATAGATTGGTTACGTGATTAGCTTTCACATGAAGTGTGTTACGACCAAACACCGTAGCAACTTGGTGTTGAGTTTGTTCACATCACTCTGGACTTAATTTTTGTCTTGCGTGAAGTATAGACCCTGGTATAGAAAAGGCATTTAAAATTCTTGTATGTTAGCAGCTACTACATGATGTGTGAATGTAAGCGTAGGCTAGCATGCAGAAACTTTTTATAACCAATTTTAGTCTTTACATTTATTTCAAACTCAGGTTTTCAAATACATACTGTGCTCGAAATTTTAACACCACGTTATGATTACTGCTGAGCTAAAGTAATTACATTTTCTTTAATCGTCATTCTTTTTACTCAGTGCGGCTAGTTCATGGCTGTCGGCTGCTAAAAGAATTGTAGACAGTCAACAGCCACAGATGTATTCAACCATTGGAACTCTCATGTTCAACCAACGTGTAAACAAAGCGAGAACATTTCTAAATAATATGGAACTGGCTGCTAAGTGGATACAGCGAAAGAAATATCAAGGTGAGTAACTCCAACCAGCCTTAATATTAGTGTAGTTTTAGCGTAATGGTATCGAAACCAAAAGTTTCATACAAGTCAAGACTTCAGTATCTCAACCCGATTTTAAGCTCTCTCGTGACAGCTGTGAACTTAACATTGGCTTTCGATTACATGCTACGTGCCAGTTGCTGTGTGGTAAACCACATGAACACTTTAATATGCTGTATACCGTAGTTAAGCATTGGTTAAGGCAATAAAGAAATGGACTTAACAAAATATCAAAAGAAATACAAATGGTTAGTGATGACGAAAAGGAAGTTTTCAGTTGGGTAGAAGGGTGGGCCATTAGGGTGTTCAGCTGAACACGGGCCCTGGCTTACAAGGGGCCGTGAAAGACCCTGCAGAGTCTGGACTCGGAATGCAGAAATGTAGATGAATTGAAATGAAAACTCCTTTTGGCTAACTTTCACACGGGCCCGAATCTTACTTGTTCCGCCACTGGTTGGGTGAAGTAATAACATGGGTGTATCATTTTCATTAAGACTAATATTTTGCTGATTAAAGCCAGCAGTCTCTGCACCATTTGTTGCTGTCTTCAAGTGTCTACTGGAACTATCTGATAGCTTGTTGGGTAGAGAGGTTTTTGTAGGTGCTCTCGGCCTAAAGCTGCCAGGAATATCAAATTTGCAATTATTCCTACAGGGTATTAGGAGTGAAGTACAAAAAACACATTTCTAAGAAGGTACTGGATACTAAATGGGATTACAGGAACATGTCTAAAAAACCTGAACATTTTTTGGCAAGCCTAGTTTTGTTTCCGGTAAAATTGTTATGTACTAAGTTGGTATTCCTCTATCGTGAGAATTTTATTCTGTGGTGTGGCACAATCTTTAGCTATTTAACTTTTGAAAGAACAATTTCTTCAGGACGGACATTGGTATCACGTTTACACTTACGAGTGAAGATAGTCCTTCCTATTGATTCCATATGCTTGGCATAGAAACCTAAAAAAAAAACCTATAGGTTTTAATAAGCTTTGATATCAGTAGCTGACATGCAAATACAAGAAAAGACGCTTTTGCGCAGATAGGGAGGGGAATAAGGGAAACTGAAGGGTGTAATCGATTTAAAGACCGCCAAAAGCAAATGCATGCAATGCATATTACGGAATTTCTGTAAATTTAGCTCTAATTCTAACACGAAAATTCACGTTTCATAACGTGCTACTTACTATCATAATATTCGAAGCTAAGTAAAAATAAAGCGTATTAAACAATTTACCCAATTTTTCAGGTGATGCCTATTTGTTTCGCATAAGTACTCCACCTAAGCATTGTCCTTCACTTACAGAAGACTACGGCATCCAAAAGCAAATATTCGGAAATGTTGTTATTTTTAAGTATGAAGCGAATCATGAATCAATCGTAGAACCAAAAAACTGCTTCCAGCTGATCCAGGACATTGCGTCTGTTCTCAACCAATAAACTTGGTCTTCCAAATGTTTTTACACTATGTACTTTTTATTGCACTATTTTAAGTGAGCAGCTAAGTGTATTTTATATTTCAAGAATGTCATTGTTGTGTAAAGCAATAATAAAATTTATTCCTAATTTTTCGTAAAATGTGCAGTTCATTTAAAGCTCCCCCCCCCCCCCCCGCCCAGCATAAAATAAAAATATGTGAAGAAAATATCTTAACAAGCGGCTATACCCAAAGACTTATGATAAAAAACAAACTTATCTGACCTCGTTACCTACATCAGTAAAATTAGCGCTCCTGTAATTGTTTGCTCGGCCTGAAAGCCCCAAATTTGAATCATGATGGCTAATTACGCTAATATTCATGTGGTTAGGTGGCATAATCTGACACAAAGTCAATGTTGGTCCATCGATTATTGTTCTTGCTTTACTTTTACGATTTTGGTAATGACGTCATGAGCTACGTGAAAAAAATTGCTGATAACGTAAGTCACCAAACCCTTCCCTATCAGACAGCAAATTCAGAGGGACCTCGACAAGATGTACCACGAGGAAAAGGTGAATGCACCCAGAAAATTCTGGGGTCATGCACATCGGTATTTACAATATGGGCATGCCATACATGTGGGGTTCTATACCCGTGTCTAAATTATTTCATGGGGTTCTTGTGCATAACAAGCTGCAGGTCATTGTACATATGGCAAGAACTATTGGTAAAGCTAATGCAGTGTCAGCGTTCATTGCTAAGTCAATTTCGTCTAGGCAGACGGAGGTCTATCTCTAACTTTATCTGGGTATCAATTAAGCATCTTCGAGCACTGGAACGGATTCAATGCTGTTTCATCAAGAAGAGGTTGGAATAAGTCGTATAAACAATGGGTGCGTAAAATTAAGATTACATCTTTGTGTTGGGAGGTACTCGAGAGATGGGGCTATTACTCTCGCAAGATTTTTTTGTCTAGGTCTTGGAGGAGAGTACCTCAGGTCAGGGGAGAAGAGGGAAAGAGTAAGGGAGGGGGGGGGGGGTAAGAAGGGGAAGGGTCGAAGAGGGGGCACAAGCACGAGCATTGATACCTCAATTACTTAACAATAATTTTCCGGGAAATTCATTCACCAGCCGTCCAGCTAGTAAAACACTAAATTCTAATAACGAAAATGATTCCTCTTTGTTTCCTCAAAATACAAGTTGTCAAAAGTATCAACTCAGTTTCCAGCCGCATGATTTGGTTTAGCCACCAAACCACCATCGATCGTTGGTTACCACGGAGGGGGCCACATATTAAGACCATTAAGGGTACCCCCCCCTCCCCTTAACTAAAGTTAATGCTTCTGGTTCCTTGAGGAATAAGACAATGGTCCCAATTTGAGATATGTGTGGGCAGGTCATTCATGGTGAATGCAAAAAACTGCATGTAAATCGGTCAACAATAGCATGAGCTATGACCAAAACACATTAGTACTAATGTTGGCTTCAGTGCATAAAATATTCTGAGCCGTTGTGTGAATTGGTTGATTGCATGTAATGAAGTGCAGTAAGGAATAGCAAACGTAATTGATAAGAGTTCGGCTAGCACATGTTTGTGCAGGTGTTCGACCTTGAAGCGCCTGTCAAGGTTCGAACAAATATTTCAACAAATGTGCTGTCAGCCATAGTGTAATGTTCTTTTCCGGTGACCATTTGACCAGAGAGAACATTATTATCAGGATAGCTAGTTGTATTCAATCAGTACTCTAAACAGGTAAATATAACCATGGAAAAGGGTAGGCGTAAATGATAAACAATATATCGTTAAACTGGGCCTTTAATCAACACTCTCCTTACATGATATGGACCACACTGGTCTATTAAATCAACAGGAGATTAATGAACGATCGACGTGATTACAATTTATCGACGCGAGGTGTAGCGATTGGCATTATGATAACTACTTATTGTTGGAATAATTATC